>CM052221.1:9088114-9251067 GCA_028454225.1 Lasioglossum leucozonium | reverse complement strand
AATTAGTATGTAATTTACGTTAATAACAACAGATAAATAAAAAATTTAAAAACATTTTATAGCTAAACATTAAATAAATAGATATGGGTCCAAATGGACCCAAAACAACTTATTAAGTGCCTTTTTTTTAAAGCGTTGCCGGGTTAAAGACATTTCGCTTCACGCAAGGACTCATTATTGACTACCCACAATAGCATACCGTTTTGATTCGTTGCGAACGACGCCAGTCAGATTAGATTGAATCTAAATTAGATTAGAATCCAGTAAGATTGCCAAGCGATGACGGTACACGTGGAATATCGATTTTAATTTATCAGCGTGATCGAACGGATTGTTAGGCAGTAACGAACGCTGAACAAAGCAAAGGCTGATTTGATATGTATACGTTGACCCAGATGATGGAACGGGAACGTGGGTACACGAAGACCGCTTTGGAGAATGCACACTCCAGTAGTCAGGTGTGAGATTACATCTCATTGATAGCATCATCTGAATTTCACGGAACGCCTGATGCCATTAGGGGTATCCCAGCCTGGCCATTTCGTACCGTTCACAGCTTAAATACGTAATTATCAATTTCGACGCCTATTAATAATTGATTATGAAATAATCAACGAAATGGAATTCCCGGTCGACGACGGTAATCTGGCTTGCGGGCTTAATTTCGTAAATAAGAATTGATCGAAAGAATGATCGCAGCTTCATCGCTTTTCGTTCAAGCTGTACCGGGGTGTAATTTTGAACCCTCGGTTTGGGGGAAGTCGATGTAAGAAAGCTGTCGAAAAATTCATTTTTTAAGGTCAAAAGGTCAACAACTCTTTTTTTTGCATCTTAGTCTACTCAGCAGAAGAATAAAAAGTGCAATAGGCACCATCGGTGAAAACTCGATCGTTCTTTTAAAAAATTATGGTAAAGTTTTTTCGTTATCGTAATGATTTTTATTTTTTTTTTATGTATTTCACGCTCAAAGAATATATATAAACAAAATCAGTGTGACAATGAACAAAATTTTCCATAATTTTTCGAGAAAACGATTGAGTTTTAATCGATGGTTCCTTTTGCACTTTTCATCATTGCGATGAATAAAGTACGATGCAATAGAAATGTTGACTTTTTGACCTTGAAGTTCAAGGTCAATCAATTTTCACCAAATCGAATCTTTATAAACCCTGTACAAGCATTCAGAAACACTTATAAAATTTTCGAGTTAATACTCTTGGAGATTATATTATGGTAAAATCACTTATTATCTTTTTAAAAAGTTTCGCTACACATTTTTATCTGCAACATGATGCAGCTGACATGAAGCTTAAGTCAGCGTTGTACAAAGTCGAAGGTAAACTTTGATTAGTTTGAAACTGTTTTGCCGTAACTCCGCGGTGGGATGTTAAAAATAATTTATTTTCGTTGAAATTACGTACACGACGCGACGGGAGGTGAATGATTAAAAGGGTTCATGATTCGAACGGGAGAAATTCAATCGGCATTTAATTGCATTGCAAATTAAATGTAAAAGGTCTCGTTCGCGCAGTACTTATTTAACTCCCGGGCGCCGGACAATTTACTTGTTTTGGAAACAATAAAACCACTCGTCGCACGGGTCATTTGAAAAATGGTGGGACCTTGCTAATGAAGAGTTATTACCTGTCCTTGCAGTTCATTAATTACCCAGGGTAAAGATTTAATAGCGGAGCCATTTATTACGCTGCCGCGAATATTTTCGGCGATGGGCGCATTCTCCAAGTTTCCCGAGCGCTTGCCATTCTTCCGTCTCTTATACTTGCGACTGACTTATCGATGTATACAGGGCTGTCGAGGTAAATTCGGAATAGTCATTGCATCAAGAAAAACAGTTGAAATTCCAGGAAAATGTCAGTACATTCTTGTGCCAGTTTGTACGAAAGTAGCGAATGGTACAGTCCCTGGCAAAAAGTATTCGAACGCATTTAAAAATCGCATAATTTTCTTCAAATTGTACTACAATAAATCAGTTGAGATCTCGTGACACGTCAGAGGACTTAAGGTAAAAGTATGTACCAGTAGTTGATCAGTGTTCGGTCAAAAGCAGACTGAACGCGCGATTTAATCAACCATTTAGAATTCGAGACTCTCGACACAGCGGTCCTATTGCAACGAGACAAAACCCAGATGCCCTTTACCGATTTATTGCTATCCTTCGATATTTAGAAGAATGCTAGGCCTCGAGGAGTCGAACACGACACTCAAGGAATTACCCGACGTAGCCTCCACTAATTGCCACCGGAGTCGCCAGATGAGGGGAATTTTCTCGCATCGAGGGGAAAACATTACCCTCCCTATGGCAGTACCGGATTAGTCACGTGACATTATCACGAACGTGCACGACAAAGATGGAACGCGTCACGTGAACGAGCCGTAGCGGAAACTTGGGTGGTGGGGGGGCATCATAGAAACGGAAAGTAGAGTGGGGATGCAAGTCTTAATCTGGCGACACTGGTTGCCACGACCTTGAGCTTGTACCATAAACTGCTTGTTTATCTTCGTCATCACCTCCGTGATTTCGGCCTATAGGGTTTCTTTGGTGTTGCGATGCTTTGCATTTACCTTCGCCTCGAATAGCCCCATACAGTCAAGAGGATTAGTCGGTGCTACAGGGAGAACTCAAGTCGAGGGATCAGTGATAACTAGACCGTAGATGTTTATGGAATTTACAATTTTTGTAGACGAATTTTAAGAAAGTGGAATCAAATAAAATCTTATTTTCAGTGGTAGTGGTTTATGCAGGTCCGACATCGAGCACTAAAAGCGATTAAAATGTTTTCCCTTGTAAAATTGACAAGGCTCTATTTATTTAGATTTTGTGCAATTTTTATTGAAATATGTGCTTGGATAAGAAGATTTATCGACTCAATCTCCATGTAAATAACTTTTTCATTTCAATAATTGTAAAATGAAAAACATAAAAGCGGTCATTTGACCGGCAAAGGTAGGTTCAGCGTTAAATTCTGTAAAATTTTGAACTCCAGCATTTTTTGAAAATGTTTACAACCTGTGAATGCATGAAGATCCGCAGTCTAGTGAGAACAGAGGTTTTCGTAAAGTCTGACTTTAATCTTTCTTTTCGATTCGATCGCGAATTCTGCGCATATCTTGCAGCCAGCACGATTCCTGCAAGTTTCCCGGGGCGCAGTTGCCTTCTGCTGTTTGTCAGGTTCTCGGAATTTCTTGGCTGGACCGTAAAAAAAACCACGAAACGATTTCCACGGTCGAGTTTCCGGCGCTGAGCGATTCGAGTGTTACAGCTCTTCGGGGTCGTATTCTCGGTTCATGGTTGACATTGTCCCACTTGTTCACCGGTCGCTGGCTCTCTTACACATAAACCAAGTTACCTTATCAACAATTGCTTCGCTTATGCTTGATTTATAGGAGTGGAAGCCTCGGGTCGGGTCGGGACTTGAAAACTCGTGATACTCGGGTATCCGAGGTCGAAGTCGGGTTGCACAGTGCGCGGTTTGGGTTGGGCACCCAAAAATCTATGATATTTAAGTGTCTGAATATTATAAATTTTATGAATATTTTCAGATTTTTAAGTCCGCGGCGTCGTAGTTAAAACAAATAAAAACCGATTTGTCTGCGAGAAAAACTAAGCTAATCTTGAAATTGTTACGTTTTATTTATTCTATAAGTCTATTAGGCACCGATAATCCTTGAACATCTTACAGGAATAATTAAATAATTAAATCAACTTGATTAGTACGCCTACTATTATTATTATGTTTCCATTTTTGATCAGCGCGTTAGAACAAGCCGTTCAGAAGATCTTTAGAAGATGTTCTGAAGACGTTCGTAGTATATTCAAGACGTCTCCGAGACGTCTTTCTGCAATCTGGTCACCTACCCCTATTTACTTATAGGAGTATAGGTTTGATGCCTAACCCAGAGGTCTCAGGGGTGGGAGAGGGTAAGCTTGTGGATTATCCGGAAGTAGAGTAGGGAAGGGATTCACACTTGATGCATACGACATGGAAATATAGTGAACCAGGTGAGACACCCTGCAGGTCTGAAGGTGAGATGGTCCGACGTGTGCTCCGAGCCGTAAAACAGCTCAAAAGCTCAACTAATTAGGTAGAATGGCCGTCTCATCAATGATGACCGTCCCGCTTAGTACGTCGATGGTCCTGAATTGAGCCCGGGCTATAGAAAACAGGTCATAGGCGGAAAAGCGAAGGATAATTGCAACCCGAGAAACTGGACCGAGCCTCGGTGGCGCCGCTGTGAATCCGTTGACCACGATATGGAGTGCCCTAAGGAAACATTACTACTACTACTACTTATAGGAGTACCCGAATAAATTCCGAATTCACCTCGACAACCGTGTAGTGGCGGTGTGCAGAATCGTTTCGAAGGAACCGAATTTTTCGAACGGTTGCGAGAACCATACCACTGTTTTTCGAAACGAGCAGCTTGCGGGTGAGAGATCATTTCGCGAGATTCTAGCCGCGCCGGCGTCGGTCACTTTTCCCAGCATTGACACGAGGGGCTCAAAGCGAATCGCAATTTCGAGCGCTGCCATTTTCATTTATCTCTTCCTGCTCCTTTTCGAGGGACAAATGCTCGGACCAGCGCGGCGGAACGCCCGGCAGCGCCCGTGACGCGACGGTGCAAGAATTCCTCGGGAGACGAAATTGCTACGGCTCCAGTGTCTTATTTCTAAAGCACGGTTTCAAGTTTTCATAAACTGCCAGGAGACTTCGACGCTCCTGTTATTTTTTTCACCGCCCCGGCTTCCTCGTTGTTCGTCGCCAAGATGAGGGAACGTGGCCATTAAGATGATTGCTATCTTCTTGTTCTCGTATTTTTCCTATCATAAGGGAGTGCCATCAAAACGGTCACGCTGTTGCGCTGCGGCGGCGAGTCGGCTGCTTTAATAGGTAAACAGAGGGTCTAATTAACTGTAGGGTTGCATGTTTCCTTTGTATAATATACTGTCAATCGCGTTAGAGATTTTAGGATATCGGGTAGATTAAATAAATGCGAATCACGCGTGTTATGTGTTAACAATTATTTAATACAGATGTCAATGGGAAAACAAAACGTCGCGATAGAATACAGTAAACGAAATACACGCGACGAGCGTTGCTAGCTTTCTAACTCGTTGAGTAAAGGGGGGCCTCATATAACCCTACAACGATGTCCCAAAAACCGTTAAAATAAAGGGAGGAACTTTCCATCCTTGAAGATGCAAGGAGAAAGTTTCCTCCCCCAAGACGCCACATATGGGGACGTCGTTGAGGAACTGCAACGGCCGGATCGAGGTTCTGGCAAATGTCAACTAAATGACCAAACCCTTGGGCCCGATCACGGCCCGCACTTGAGAAGGACGGAATTTTCGCGTCCGAAAATTACTTCGTTCAACAGCCAGCAGGACAGGGGCAAGAGGGGTTTGTTAACTTCTGAAACTTCGTTCGCAAATAATTACGCGTCGCGTATATTATTATAATGAGTTTATTGGAACAATTAACAAAACGTTTATATAAGGAAAGAACTAACACGTGGTGTTACGTCGATTGCTCGGTCGGAACTGAAAGAGACATCGATCGAGATTAAACAACTAGAATCGCCAAATCGCAGGGCGTCTTTCTATTGACTACCGTCGAGGCATAGAGTATAAAAAGCTTACACTTCGACAGGGTTGATCGTCAGGTCCGCCTATCCCCACCTCTGACGCTCACGTAGTCGCCACACGGTCGGTCCCACCGCTTAGGCTGTTTACGTCACACGGTGCATACTAAGAGGATTCCCGTATTTACGGAAGGCTATCGTACTCTGTGTTCGAAAATGAGTGTTATACTAAGCGTTCTCCTCCCAAACTTACCAATCGGCTGCGCATAGTTAATTATTTTACATTGGTTGTGGCACCAAGCGATATTTTCCGTTACCGCATTCCTGCCAAGGACCTTCTTGTCATCTCACCACAATTCACATCTCACGAAAATTCGCGATACTCGGGCACCCGAAGCCGAAATCGCGTCGAGAAACTGAAAACCTATCACATTTGGCTCTCCGAACATTATAAATTTTCGGGTTCCCGACCCCATCCAACCACTACGCGAATCCATTTCGACTTCGGGTAAACAAAATTTCTGGGTACCATGTGTATTGCGCATTTTCGGGTCCCGACCCGAATCCGAATTTCTAGATACCCAAAGATACGGGCACCCGAGCTTCGGGCTGGGTAGGGCAGTGATCAGAGTCGGGTCGGGGTCCCGACAGTTTCTAGACCCATAAATATATTCGGGTAACCGTTGTTTGTAGCTATTCGGCAACCCAAGAGATGATATAAATCAATGCAATTAACCCCTGGAGCGGAAATGACGCGTGTCGCCCGCATCAGGTCTCCGTGCCAAGTTCAGCTGTGAGGGGCTATGCCGGCCTCATGTTTGTTCCCAGATAGCACAGAAACGTCTTAAAGACGTCTGCTGTTGGATATTCAGACGTGTTAAAGACCGAACGTCTTTCGTTCGGAAACGGTAAGACGTCTTAAAACAAAGAAAATTTAGGAAAAACTATTAAGGGATGAAATGAATATTTATTTATCTCCTGCTTCCCACAATCGCTGCCAAAGATTTTTATTTTGCACATAGATCTGCAGTCGAATTATTAGCATTGTGCTCCGGTATATAGAAACTTGATAATGACACAGCCTTCTTATATAAGCAGCACTGGGGAAATGAAATAACAATTTGCAAACACTAATTTCACTGGACACGCAGCTTAAGCGTTCATTCATTGGACGGGTCCAACGCGTATTTCATTTATACTTTCAAACCCGTAATCTCCGCTGGCTGAACAGCAGTGTACATTTTGAAAAATTCTTAAATAATCGCCGGTAGACAATGTATTAATCGTTTTACGATCGGTGTCGCAGTTTTCCTCGAGTTCGTTGAGAGGAGACAAAAGTCGAATAGTATGGTAAACGAGGAAAAAGTTGAGATTTTTTTCCAAGGGCTGGGCGTTCAAGAGCGAGCGCGGGTCGATTCGTTTATTTCCATTGGTAACGAATGTGCCTTGATTCGTAGGAATCGCCGCGTCCCATCATGCTCGCGTTCTCCCGCGTGAAAGCTCTCGGGTCGCTACGGAAGCTCTCTGGCCCACGGGACGTTCTGTCTCGAGCGGGGTTCGATAAGCCGGCAAGTCGATATCGATTTTACACCACAGTCGAGTTCAAGCGGTGCCGGAGAAAGGAGGACCGCGCGCGATTTTCCGACTTTCTTCGGTCGACGGAGCGAGGCCAGCCGAAAATTGGACACTCGCTTATTTCTCGATGCCAACGAGCAAAGGAGGACGGGCGACGGGGAGTGTTTCGCGCGAGCTTTCTGCTTCCCCCCGTGCTCCCCTCTCTTCGTTGCCTCGACGGAAAATCGCTGAACTCGTCACTTTCGGTCACTTCTTTCCTCAGTGTCTTTCAGCTTCTCGCAATAGCTCCTTCCTTTGTGTTTCGGATACGGTAAATGTACCATTAGCGATCAATTGTTTTCCTCGTCGTTCCGCGAGGGGAGTTCAACCCTCTGCCTTTTCCTCGCGATTCCCGAGGCCGATGGATATTGCTCGAATACGATGCTGGTTTCATCGCGTTTTTCTATCAGCTGTGGCTTTCGGTATTCCAAAAGCGACAAAGAAATATCCGGCAGTTTTTCGTCCCTACCGAGCACCTCGATTTTTTCCTGCCGAATGTCAGTTTACCTCAACGCACGAATGGCTGCAAATTCTTCGGTTGACAATCAGATTTTTAGATGTCACGGATCAAAGTTCATGATGGGTCATATCGCATTCTAGAATGTGTACAGCTTTTCTGGACCATTCTGGTGTCTCCAGGTTTCTCCGAATTTCAATAACGAATTTAAATGATGATTTTCGCAATTCAGGAGGACCGATACATTTATGTAGGTCCAATTCTGCTTTATTCGTCACTTCAAACAAGTACTGTTCGTCCATTGGGAGACGGCAGCGAGAAACTTGTATGGACCGTGTGATGTCCTTACTATATATTTTCTTTTCTCTTCTACGACTGTGGTGTCGTGTTGATCCCGAAACTGGGAATCGGCTGACGGCTAGGTTGACGGTGAATGAGTGTAAGTTCAAACTCTTCAAATCTTCAAAAACTTCAAATTTTCTCTCCGATATTTTTGGGACATTCTGTATACCTACGGAAGTTGGCCATCTAGGACTATAACAATGTGTACGTGTTTCAATGAGCATATTTTCTGAATTCTATCCATTAATAGATTAAGATGGGATCTCTAGCAGTCTAAATCTCCTTGAGACGCTGCGGCTTATACCGTCACCGACTTACGTTCCTGGAAACCATTTACTAATGCTCTTTCATTGTACCATCGAATCGAATAGAAGCGTCGCCGGTGTGCTTTGATCAATAAATCACTCGCTATATTAGTTCTGTTGAAATTCATTGCGCCAACCCAAAGGAAAACTCTCGCGGTTCTGTTCGAGTCTTATCGGTCTCTTCTTTTTAAAATTTTTTCTTTTTTTTTTCGCCGCGATGACGTTCCCCGAGCGAACATCCATTGATAATTACATCGGTCAAAGTAACAGACGGCAAAGAGAGTAGCAGAATGTTTCAAGAGCGACAACGAGGGGACTTACACAGAAGTTACAAGTGCAACTGGGAAAGCGTTTGTAGCACGAGTCTCTGCATTTCGCGAGGGAGTCGTCATTTTCGCTTTCCACTCAATTATCCACGATCTCGAATTCGTTAAATGTAGCAGTCAGAGCGTTCCTAAGTTCCTGTGACAGTCACCCCCTTATTTTCCAGCTACATTACTCGAGGTAGATCCCTCGAAATTTCTCGTAATATCTCGATATACACTTATGCGAATGAGGCCCTTGGCAGAACCAAAAGCTCGATTACATGATACATAGACGATTAGATACATTCAGTCTCAGAACTTTTGACACGCACACTTTAAATTAGAATAATTTTTTTTCGAAATCGACCAAACGACTTCGGTTTTTCTGCCGAGCTACATGGAGTAGTTTACTAGACGATATGCAGAGTGTTAGCTGTAACGCGAAGCACGATTTTCCACTCACTGGGAGCCATTTGTCAAAAGAAAGTTTACAAGAAAATCATGCGTTTTCATGGCGTATTCATGGTAATTTATTTTCATATGGCAATTGTTCATATGTTATTTTCGATTTATTAAAATTGTTAACGTTGGAAAGAAATTTTAATACTGAGGTGTATATGTATAAAATTTCATATTTATCACAAGTTTAATTTCGTCTTTTGCAAGAATTATTTTCTTACCCAATTACACGATTTTAGGGAGCTGCGTGAAAAAAATTTCAGCAGGTACAGCTAAGATCCACCCTAGTGAGCACTCTCATATCCTCTCTGCTTGAACGTAATCTTAAATGAAAATATCTAACGACTTGGCACCATTTTTATTGTGAATTTTCACAAGTACTATTTTCGCAGGGTAGTGACACTTAGTTGCTCAAAGAATGACAATTCTGGCAGGGAACGAAAGACGGGGAATTTTAAATGACCCTTCTTAACCCTTTAACTACAGCTGTCGTCAATAGATGACGGTACGAAACTTTCGTGAGACCGTCGTCAATAAGCGATTTGATGAACTACGCCGGGAACGGGGGTTGCTTATTGATTTGTCGCTCTTATTTATTTTATCGAGATTGCGTTGATGAAACAAGTGCGTAGATAGTTTATGTTTCGTATTCTTATATACACAAATCGTCACATATATGTAGATAAGAAATGAATTTATCAGCATTTGTACAACTTTTCTATTTTTTCTGATTTGCGTTTCGACAGACACATTTGTGAATAGAAACCCTATACATAGAAGAAATTGATTTTAAAAGCAAAGGCAATTCGTCATCCGCGATTTTTGGGAGGATCATCGTAGCGATTGCCGATCGATTGCGATCGTTAAATCGGCCCGCGATCCATTAATCACTGCGTCGTTAAACTGCTTCGTTATAACTAAAACCTGCATCACCCATTATCGGCGCCGGTGACGACGTCGGAGTCGTTACGGAATACTGCGAAATGATCGATAACGTTAGTTCTCGACACGGCGGCTATGGTAACTGACCAAGGTTGGAATGATGATCGCTCGACTGATTCGCCCTTAGGATCGCTTGCAATCCAGACGCGACCCTATCAGCGGATTCCATCGCAAAATTTTCGGCGCATATAGAAGATACTTCTAGAGGCAGCCGATCGCGCAAACTCGATGGGAAATCTCTCGATAGAGGTTCCACCGATGCCGAGGACCGGCGAGATTGCGAATTCCGATATCGTACACCCGCGGAACCCCTATGAAAATTGCAGGGCACTGAATAAAAGCTAATCTCGGATTATAAAATACCGAGGAGTCCACCTTCTTGAAATTTTTTAGAGCTGCCTACAGCTACTTCGCCGGTAGAGTAATATCAGTTTATCGTTGCACAATGTTTATTACGAGAGCGGAGTGCAAATTTTAGTTGCTCTAGGATGTTGTCGTTAATGAGAAAAGCGACGAATTCGCCACCGCTGTGTGCGAAGAAAATATGGATATACGAATGAGTACCTGTACTTGTTTTCTATAAATAAACAGCGGATCTTTATGGAAAATAAGATGTTCGTACATGATTTGCTTGGGAATAATGATAAATGAAAATTTACTTCTTATGTAAGTAGTTTTAATTCATTGCAAATAACATCTCTGTATTTTTACATTTTCTAAACGGTTTTGCTGTTCTAAGTTTTCAGACATAGAATTCGTCGAGACAATGAAAGAGACAGTTTTCATGAAAGAATGATCATAAACAGTAAGTCGAAGCAAATAGCACTTGTCAAATGGACGGAAGAAATCCCCATAGACGCATATTAAAAAGCTAATATATTTTTCTAAGTATTACGAGCGAACTTTCACGTCCTTTTACGTTGAGCGGACCAATCAAATCCTCGGGATCCTTGGGTGAAAAGGAAGAATAAAGACGACGAATGGAAGATAAATATACGTATATGACAGAGAAAAATCGATTGTTTGAAGCACTTTTCTATTTAACTTGGAATTCTTAATGAATAAATTTATGGTGCTCTACGATTTCGATTCTTCCAATGTTGCTGCGGTTTTTGATCTGGAATAGTGCATAATTCATAGGAGAGTGCAAACGCCAAAGGGTCGACTATAACTTACGCCGGCCACAGTTTGGGTTGCCAACATTTTCTGAGACAATTCCATATATATAATTTCACTATATTCTCCACTGAGAAACCGCTTGAAATTTTTTTTTCTATATATAAAAGTAGCAATACGTTCCAATTCCGGGACAATCCCGGCCACTCCTAGGGACGATTGGCAGCCCTAGCTACGGTGACCGCAAAAGTGGCAATTTTCACGAACTTACTGGGCGCAGGATGCAAACGAGAACCGCGGGCTTAATTAAAGGGTGTGTTAGCGCTAGACGATCAAAATGAGTGCAGAAATTGGGACACGTGTAACTATTCATTCCCGCGACAGGCTTTGGCTGTGCTCTCGACGATAGAATATACGGCCAGTGGCCATTTATCAGCGTGCGACGCGTGCAGCAATAAAAATGATATCGATCACCCCGTCTATTCCCAGATAAATTATGAAACCATCGTTTTTTAACCGAACAAAGTATCAAAGTGTGTAATGGACATTGGAAAGAGTCGATATATGTAACTCTGTAGCGGATACATTTGCCATTTCACACTTTGCAGTTTTTTTTTAACGTGTCGCTATGACGAGTCTCACATGGCAAACAGTTAAAATATACGACAACAATGGCACTGGTGTTTTTAATGAGACGCGCGTACAAAACATATGGGCAGAAAAATTATAAAAATAGCAGTAGATTCTTGTATATTCTATATTCTGGTATATTCTAGTATGTTTTAGTATATTCCAGTAAATTTTGGGATATTCTAGTACACAGGTACCGAAGGAAAAATTCTTGTGACTATAACGTTAGCGAATCAGCAGGGTTTAGAGAGCCCCGCAATCCGGTGATCGCCGTGCTTACAAAACAATTATTCGAAGCACAGGGACTTGCTTATTGTTCGAATACCGACGTCTTTTTAATCCAACTAACAACGCGACGCGGCTTAACCGTGGAATCTCGTTGTTCCATGGCGGAGGGTTGGCGAAGTTCATGCAAATAAGTGGCCGTATCGTGAAAAGCCAGTTATCGTATTAGCAGACGCACACGCAACATCCTGTGTACATATACTCGTTCGGTAGCTTATTGTACACGAACGATACACAGTTAAATTCTGTATGCACGTGTGTCCGTGTATACGAGCGAACCCTGTGCGACGTGTAGGTGTGCATATGTTTGGAGAATCCGCGCGCTGGCTTATTTCTAGGGAAATCCGGCTTAAAAGTGTATTGTCACGATTCTCTCGCTCCAATTGCAGCGAATTCAATGCGGACGGAACAAATCACCGGCCGGCAAATACAGTTAAGAATACTTCTGATCGTTGCGTTTGTATTAAGCAGCCATTGATTCCCCTAATAACGGCTGTTGGCCTGCAACGAGGTATCGCGAAGTACTCGTACCGCGGATCTATTAAATCCTCCTGCGTTAAATCAGACTATACGTATTTCGGAATTTGGGAGTGCCACCGTTGGAACACATTAGTCTTGTGTCTGTTAGCGGTCGTTCCCGATTGTCGGTTCGTTCCTTTCCACTTTATCTCGAAAACCTCTGGAAATCGATATGCAAGTACCGTCGCCGCAGCTTTGCAACTCGAAGCTAATTTATCTGCCAGTGAAATTAAGAAAATACTGTCATAAACGTAGATCAGTGTTGGACACATTTGCCTCGATTGAGGTAAAACCGCCCCCACCGTAGCGCACGCTGTCCCCTCCCAGTAAGCACCGTTGCCATGGAGAAAGGACGAGAGGTTGGTGGGAGAAGCATTTGAGGGGCCCCGACCGTATCCTGCACTCCACTAGACTGTGGATTTCATGCATTCACCGCAGAGACTAAATTAAGTTAAAATAATTTAGAATTTAAATTAATTAATTTATAATTTAGAATTTAAATTAAGTTAAAAGTACACTGACAAAACAAAATATACTTTTTGTGTTCATTGAATTTTTACAATTCTCCGTCCTAAAAAGCATTGAAAAATATCAATCCTATAAAAATATCGAAACAAAAGAGGAAGCCTAAAATTATATTTTTTCGGGGAAGTGGGCGAAAATTCGTAGTTCCTCCGCTGAATTCAATGGAACAGCAAAAACATTATGAAACGAGCAAACTCCATCTCCTGTTCGAGTAAGGAATTACTTGATACGCGGTCGCACCGCATCATAATGTACGGTGGCAGGTTAATTGTGTATTAATTCCACACGTTGTATAATGAAAATGCAATAGAGGGGGGCCCGCGATAACGGCGATTCGCGGTCCGATCAAAAAGAAACCGCCCTATGACTGGAAATGTGTCCACACCGCGACCGCAAATGATCGATATTCAGTAATCTACGGAGGAGAATTTCAGATTTTTGTTACACTTAAGTATTGCGAACCGATGGAAACTTTCCTCGTTCCGGAGTCGAACAAAAGCGATTTCATGGAAATTACTGCGAGAGGGAATAAAAGCGAACTTTTAAACCAGCGATTTTCTTCGGTGCCACTCGTGACAGAAAAAAATTATCATTGGTTACTAGTTTTAAACGTTCCCGTTCCATTTGTTTGCAGATCTCATTTCCAACTTGAAATATCGCGATAATAAATTCTGTCGACGATAAGGCGCACGATTCAACTTATTGGAAATTGTTACCTTCGAATTCGTTTGTTGTTAACAATAAACATACCGAGTGCTGAAGATAACTAGTGTATTTTGCATTGTAAAAGTGAGAAGATTGAATTTATACAGATTTTCCACGATTTCTATTATAATATGTATACTTGAATAGTGAAAACTGACTGTGGTAGATTTAGTGTTGAACTGTGGATTTGCATTTACGGGGTACAAAAATCGGCAAAGCTTGTAACTTGCAACGTTTTGAAAATTATTACACAGCTTTTTAATTCACTAATATCAATAATGCAGAAACTATTTTTCGCGATATTCGTTTCTTCAAATTTCTTGTAAGAAGGGTATGGAATAAAATTTTAAAAAACATTTTTTACAGACGAGTTTGCTGGCGACATTCCCTTCATACACAGCATAAATCTTCATTTCTGCTTGCGTTGCATTTTTGCTTCTCCGGAAGTGGAAAACATGAGGAAGTGGAAACCTCTCTATTTTCGAGTCGTCGACAAAAATAATTGTAATTATTTACACGATATTGCTTTTATTAAAAAATATTCTTCGAACAAAAGAGTTTCAGATCATATTACGATATTTCTTTAGATATTGGACCTAAAAGATATATTCGATTTTTTATTTTTCATACTTTCAAGAACAATATAAACTAATCGGCCGAAAAAGTAAACTTTTCTTCCGAACCGGAGAACTGTTTCAATTTTTGATATTATGTTAATAATATAATATCTATATATTTAAAAATTTTCATATTATACAATAAATGATAAGATAATTTAACTAAAAAGAGATAATACGTGTTTTTCAAGACTATTTGCTCACAATCCAAAAAGGCCTAGTTCCGTGTATCCAATAGTTATTCTAAAACAAAATGCTTAAGAATCGTTTTCACTGTCGTACACTCGTTTCCAGAATTGCAAAGTTCCGGGATCGCAAAGATCGGGTTTTTTCCGTAATCAAAAACGCTAGATAAAAGATCGATCTAGGCCGCTATCGCCTTCAAAAGTCCTATTACTTCGTTAACGAGGCGTGGTTTGCATCATTCGGTAGCATGTAACTATGAAAACAGCTACATACCCAGTTGTATGGGTCCGAATAATGCAAATTACGCCTCGCAAACGAAAAAATAGGACAATTGAGGGCGATCGCGGTCTAGATCGATCTTTTATCTAGCGTTATTAACTACCGAGAACCCCCAATTTTTGTATTATCGAGAAATGAGACGCGCATCCCGCACCCTGGAAGAAACGAATCTGCTCCCTAAATAGAAATATTTGCGACAAAGTGTGTTTCGCCGGAAGCACAGTTCCCGTGGAATGCCACGGGATTTCCGAATGGCGGTCTCGGTTTCGAGACGAGGGTGAAAATCGGAGGGCTGTTTTCACATCTTCGGAAGCAGCGGGGTTGCGGGTTCCGCGTTTTCTGCACGCGTCCCGATTCAATACAGGTCATTAAAGAGATACGATCGACTTCCGGTACGAACGAGAGCGTGGCTAATGCCCGAGTCGATGCGCAGGAGGAACAAGAAGAGGAGAGGAGGATGAGGAACGCGTACCACGCGGATAGATAACGGAATGGCCGCGATAAATCCCCGAATATTCTCGGATGGATTGGCTCCGCTCCCAATGTCCGGCGGATTTATTTTCGTGGACTGTACATCGAAACTCTTTTTTCCTCTTGCGACCCTGCCCGGCGCGCGGCACGGCGTCTCCGGTTTGTTTACCGTCGCGGAAAAATCCTGCTTCCACCGATTCACTGTGCCGACACCGCATCGGTGTCTTGCTAGCCTTGACACCGTTTCATTTGCTGAAATTAGACACCCTGATACCGCGATTGTAGCCTCTGATCGATGCTATTTGTCGCAGCTTTGTTCTCGTCTTATGTTTTATGATCCCGGCACGATGGTCCAGCAGCCCGCTTTTCGTGGACAAACGTGAATTTTTTAAGTGTAATATATTGCAACAACTTTTTTCCTTTAAACTGGCAACCCTTTGAAACTCCCAAATCCGAAATATTATTCGTTCCAGACGAATCTGTGATGAGATACAGCGTTGAACAGTCCGAGGCTGTATATCGCGGTGCAGCGGTCACTTCGAATTATTTTAATTTCGTTAATTTCAAAGTGTCCGCTTTTTTGAAAACATGTCCGTCAAGGGGACACTTGAAGCTACATCCGCAATTTTTTTTTTTTTAATTTTTAGAAAGTTCCCTGTTACGAAAACATTGCATTTGTTTAAAAAAATTGCAAAATGTACCCTTATATTTTCACAATAAGCTCCTCCGGTTTGTTAGTTCTAGTCTTACAATTTAATGAAAAAAAGATGACACTGTTTTTTACAAATCTGTAAAATCAATCATTTTTAAGGTATCAAAGAATCAACTCGAGAATTGAATCCAATCTGTATCATTAGTGGTATGCAGATTTTATAAATTTATGACTAGAATGATTAGCTGAAATTTTTAATAGTACAGCAACTAAAAGTATTGATACATTATTTTCAACCTATTAAAATGATTAAAGAAGAAAACAAATTTCTATGTTGCTTCTATTCCTTGGAACACATGCAGAAAATTTTTATTTTGCATAAAAATCCGCAATCTAATCATTAGCGAATTATACATGTAGATTAAAATTATAGAAAATTTATACTCCGTTTTCTAAGATATTCTCTACATAAATGAGCTTTCGTTTGAATATGAGCATTCGTTTCAGGCAACGCAATATCATTGACAAGAACCAAATTTTTCAAGCACGACCGAAAGGTCTTGCAAGTGGTCAAGGGGAATGCTATGTACCAAATCGATCGATGGTCCCCTCAGAAACAAATAGAGAAGAGTTACGTTTCATTTTTGTTACTGCTCTTGCACCGATACGATTCTTCTTCTCGATTTCCGAGGAATAACTGTAAGAGGAAATTGAGCGCCGCAGAGGATTCAAAATACCTTGTTCCCGGGGAAGGAGAGGAAATCGAAGTAGGGAAAAAGAGAGAGAGACCGAGAGAGAGAAATTTGGCAAAAGCTTCGGCGAGCGCCGGGTACCAACGATCGTCCACAAATTACCTATTGTTTTGTCTAGAAAAGTCTGATTTGTGGGATTCCAAACTTCCTTTAATTCCTCCGCGCAACCCGTTTCGCGTTCGCGCTGACGCTGCATGCATTCCCGGCAATGAAAGTCAGTGGAATTCGTTAATTTTCGGAAATATACAATACGTGGGAGTTCGTAAACACGTGCGAACAACGACTCGGTCGGATTCGTGATTTCGAATGGATATACATAGAAGCTCGAGCTCGCGTAGTCCTCGAACAAAATGGAACGTCGCGCTACGGCACACAGTGGTCCCAATCGATGAATTCGTTATTCATTTGCTAAAAAATCAACTTTCTCATACAGACTTTTATCAAATTCATATCGCTTTATAAATGTTCATCACTTTTTAAAACGATGAAATCAATCGAATTTTTTCAAAATTTTAATCCGACAAAGCGTTCAAATATGAACATAAGCACCATTTTTCACCGTGAAATTAATCTTCTTAACGATACCCTGGAGAATCTGTCTCTTTTTATCAATAGTATATTTCTCGTACCTAAGGATGCCGTTATCTATAATATTGCTTATAATTTATTTAAAACATGAATATTCAATTGTCTAAGGAATCTTTTAAATCCTAAAGCTTCCTACAGGCTTGGACATTGCGCCGCGCATTGCGTCAAATATTATTTGACTTATGATTTATTGTTTAAAAATATATGTGTATTAAATAAATAAAGTTTATGTTTTCTGGAACTACGATGTTTGCTTTAATCTATGATACAACGATTACCCCGTTAACAATTATTGTCAGCTAATATAACAGCGATAATATCTAATTGACAAAAAAAAGTTTCCAACAAAAATGAATCAGTGATCACCCTTCTATAAAGTTCAATATAAAAAATTGAGAAAATAAAATCTTTTGTTACAGAAAAAATTAATGTCATCTTGATTTTTGAATTGTTTACTGAATAATGTTATAGCCGACGTCAAGACGAATCCAATGACCTGCTTCACAATGGCTTTAAGTCTTGAAACAATGCTAAAATCTTCCTGAACAGCTAATTCGACGATTGGGACCACTGTGCGTCGCGCCGCGCCACGGTGTCAGCGTCCTCCGAATCCGTCAGTATTAATTACGCCATTCGTCAAGTTTTTAAGGAGGGAGGCGCTTTAATGTCGAGGCCATCTTTCGCCGGCTTCCACCGCGGTGACTAACCGGTTCGCGTTTATCTTGAAGAAGAGGCTTTGGAATTCTGTTTGCATGGTATTTCTGGTCAGGCATAGACCGGGGTTGACGTCCTTCTACAGCCAAGTCGATAAAACTTCCCGCGTTAACTCCAGGTCGGAAGTTCATTTGCTACTTCTGTCTACATTGATTCGTAAACAATCGTTCTGAGTCGACTGTCACGTTTTCGTTATTGGAAATTACGTTGAAGCGTCGACTGGATGACAAATTGTTGCCTGTTTCGTACGTTTTCGTAATATAACCTACTCGGCTGGAAGATGAAAAGCGCGACGCTTGTGCGCGTCGTATGCGAAAATATTTTTACGCAAAATACATTTGTTATTCACATTATCCTTATACCACGGTGTGTACATTTAGCGGCCGGCTGCGATTGTTCATGCACATATTGATTTTCACAGGCCGCCGGTAAGAATAGGAATTTCACGTAAACGTGTCGTGTTTACGATTTAATATTTGCACACCACAGTTCAAATTCCATTTATTTACCCTTTCACGGGTCGTGAAGTATTCGTTCAGACAGTTTCCGCGATGTTGTGTTATTTATTTTAGAACGCGGAGACCGTAACATATCGTTTTTAAATGTTATGCAACTTCAACACTTAACCCCTTGCCCTATGAATTAAATCGCGATAACGCCGGGGCACGATCAACAACAACCGCGGTTCAACCAAGAGCCCTGACTCGCGTTGTTGACCCTTCTTCCGATCGACGTACCACGACTCGTGTTGTTTACGGTCGGTGCGATCGATCTACCACGACTCAGGCTCGTGTTTCTCATTTTTTACCCGAATTTCTATCTTTCACACGACATTGTAGGCAAAATGCTGAATCTCTTGCACTACGATTTATTTTTACGATGACACTGATTCGAGTTGTTTCGTCATTCACAACTGCTCTGGAGAAGAAGGAAGATTACGTTTATCGTAGTGAACGTGTTAACGATTCCGCGTGGAAACCGTTAACTGCTAAATGAAAACCTTACAATGCTGAAGTCCTATTATTCTGTTGCGGACGTTTGTGGATTACGAATATACATTTACCACCGGGACACCTGAGAGTTCGCATGATGGCACCAGTAACTTAATTAAATCGTTAGCTTCTAATAAACAGTGTCACATACAGTGGCTTCCACTAATATTCGGACGCTCTTAGAAACGCGATAACTTTTTTAATATTGGACCATATGACTTGGTTTTTTTCCGAAGTTACAATAATTGGTTTGTTACGTGACAATTATTTTTGAAAAACAATTGCAATTAAAAGTTGTATTTTGCTACATTATGTAAGTTTATATCGAATATTTAGAAAACGCGATTTTATATTTGTGGGTTGCTAGGATACCAGAGGTCTCAACGGTTCGGATAATCAAGGTTCCATTGTACCCCGACTCCGATGGGTAATATCATGTAAAATAGACGAAGCAACGGATATGACAATTATTTTCGCAACGAGGAAACAGCGACGCGCAACATCGATCGAGCGTCGCGGTGTAACGAATCGATTCACATTGTTGCGGGTAGCAAACGGCTGAAGATTGTTCATTTTTTTGCCATCCATGGCCGCCATAGAACCTCCGCTCCGCGGCGCTGGTCAATCCGGGTTCATTAAAAATGGACGTCGATTGATTCGAGCCGGTGCAACGGTTGCGTTCCGCGATTCCCTCGAACCGGAAATGGCGTCTAGTCTGTTGGACGTCGGATTATAGGTGTCCGACCCGTCGCGGGAACGTTTCGTTTGCTGCAGATCATCCGTCTCCCCACGAAGGGTGCTGGTTTCGGTACGTGCCTCCAAGTCTGGAACACTTCTATGCCTGACTACTGACTGCGGGAGCGATCGTTAGCGAGGTTCCTTGGGATCCCGAGGAATGGTTGAAACCTGGTCTTCCGGGTTCCCGGATCTTGCTGCGGAGCTAATGGGCTCGGGACAAAGGACTTCGCCAGATGACTCTCGTTGAAGCAGTAATTTACAAATATCTGTGACGGGAGATGAGATCTTGATACAATAGGGAGATCGGGAGCCCGACGTCTAGAGGATTCAGAAGTTAGGATAGCATTTAGACGATTCCATCTAGACTATTATCACGTATATTGCTGCCGCATCGAGTTCAGTTCTACAGCTCGTAGGATGCCGAATACCGAATGCGTATTATTAGCTAAAAATTTACAGTAATATCTAGGTATACAGCAGGCATGTCAAACGCGTTTCCCGCCAAGGGCCTCGTTAACCCCTTGCCATACCATTTTCTTTACGGTTACAGTGATTAAAACGTCTTCATCGCCAAAAATGTCATAGAAGAGAAAAGAATACATATATTTTTTGTATTGCTACATTGATTTTAATGCTGAAGTATTGATTACAAACAAATCAAATTTTATTTCATCTAAAAAGAAAGGCGTAACATTCGTATTTGTTAGACTTTGTTTAAAATCTTCATCGTTAGTCTAATTCGTTAAAATACGGCAAGGGTTAAGTATTATAAATTAATTCGTGGGCTAAAAAAGAGACTCGAAGTAAAGATGAAACACATTTTTTCGTATTAACATTGTACTTAATTAATTATGTATAATAATTATCGCTGTAGTTTGATTTTCGAGAGTAGAGACCTATTGCCCGTCTCAACTCTCGAAAATCAGACTGCAAATAGATCGATCTATCTAACGCACGTATATATTTTAATTTTAAGAAATCCAATGTTGTCGAAAGTTAAACAATAATATAGGTGTTTGACATGCCTGGTATACAGTGGCTCCTATTGATGTTCGGATACTTTCAGAAGGACAATCACTTTTTTAATATTGGACCATACGACTTGAATTCTTATAAAAAGTTAGAACGATTACGAACGGTTAACCAGCTGTATGCTAGATTAAATGTTGACTGATTCGATTAACAAATCAGATCGAACTGTTTACACGTTCGAACAAGTATTCGGTGAATGTTGCAATGACTCATTTTAATCAGAAAAATGCGACTGTTAGGTCCATACAACTTTCATAACGGAATAACTAAAAGCTCGATAATTTTGCGACTGAATTAATGTCCGAAATATTTCGGTAAAACTCTAGCATCTTTAGGATCTTGTATATATGTATTTCGTGTTGATCGTAGAACAAAACGAACTGCGCACAGAGAGATACATTTAACGCAATGCTATTTTTACATTTTCTCGAATGTTGGAAAATTCTCAAGGGAATAAGAACACGATTAGATTGGAAGGAATCGGACGACCCTAATGGAATGGAAAAGGCGGACTGCCCCTAGAAAACGAATTTATCAGATCGGTAGATCGAGTCTGTGACCATTCAAGAGAACAAAATCCTTGCTATTTTGTGGCTTGCCTTGCCGTGCGAGTCGAACGTTCTTATAATCCCTAGTTGCATTCATGGCTGGCATTTTGTTGGGCCTTCGTTGGAAGATTCGTTGGACATCCGATAAAAATGTCGCGTTTTTATGCAGTTGGGCCAACGACCCAACGTAGGGCCATTGTCACTATAACACGAACGGCCAACTGGGCCCGCTAACATATTATTCTGAGCTTCGCAAAAGTTGGAGAAAAAAGGACGAAAACTGAATTATAGCTATGTCAAACTTGAGCCCGGACCGCCTGTGTATTAAGCTGATGCTTTATCGCCGAACCTTGCAGAGGTGTCTTGTGCACTGATGCTATAAGTCCAAATATCTAAAAAATGTAGGCCCATTCTGAAGAAATCCGAAAAGATTTTCTCTTACAACATGAACAGTACCCTTTGCCATCCCTTTGGAAAATGGAGAAATTAAAGAAATAAATAAATTCCAATTCTGAAGACAGTAAAACTTTAGTGGACCAACTATTGCGCGACAGTGACAAATTGCGTATATATATGTATATCCATAAATAAGAAAACAAAAAAATGAATTTCGAATATAATAATTAACAAGTTTTTAGTTGTAGCAACGTTTCTAACGTAAAACGTACGATATTTAAATGTTGGCAAACATTGGTTGGGCCACTGTAGTATTATCATATGTAAATTTCTCGTCAATTAACCAACTACAATAATTGTTGGCCCAACGTTGAATATTCGTTGGAAAACTGTCATAATTATTGGTCGTTGACCGTATGCTGGGGATTTGTAAGCAAAACCACTAACCATATTCCAGCTAACTCCCAACCGTTGGCCACAGTTGGCCAACCATAAATGCTACTAGGGATGATCTGCACAATCGAGGTCCTAAGATTCCGCTCGAGTTTGTCGATTGGCTAAAATGGCATTCTAATTGAATGTCACCGAGCGCAGGGTGAATATTCATTCAGGCGTTTCAAATATTAATTATTGTCCGGCGTAATTATCGGACGGTAAAGGGAATAACAAAGCGAAGCTGCGCAGGCAAACGAGGGCTGCCGGATGAAATCGAAAATTAAAGTACTGGATTTTGGATCGCTTTGAAACGCGTTGCGTCGAAGGAGAGAGTTTCTAATTAACAATTTCAAAGAAGTCAATTACCTGGCCTCGTTCAAAGGGATCCGGGTGGGGCGGGGACGGGGGGTCTGTAGTTTTTCGAAATCAATCAGAGGCAAAACCGATAGGATCGCCATGCACGAGGGAAATTTATCGAATTCGATATTTGTTAATGGTGGTCCGGCAATCTGTGTGTATCGCGTGGCCGTTCGGCGCGCGCCTTTATTTTATACGTTCTACAATCCAGTCTCGCCGGGCGGACGTCCGTTTGATTTTCCAGAAGAAAAAATAACGGTTAATCGTTTTTCGTTTCGAAGTGTATCGGGCACGTACTCGAAACGTTTCGATGCGATGGTTCGAGCTCAAAATCGCGATACGGAAACACTATTTTCATGTCGGGGCACTGAACACGATCCCTTGACACGTTCCGCGTCTATCGATTAAGCAATCGAAAGTGTCGTTGCCCAAGTTGGGAGTATCTCGACAACATCCACTTCGAACTCCACGTATTATATATCATAAACGTTGTTGTTCTTCGTTAGAATGCAAATAATAATCGAACCGAGATTCGTGTGTCGTTACACGGAACACTTTATTCGATAAACGACTTTCGAAATGAATCTTTGAACTTGTGAAACTTTTTTTTTTATTTCCGGAAGCAATGATTTGCATCTATTTAACAGTTCTTTCATTTCTGTAATAAATAATTATAATAAAATATTATTCTGAGATTTATATTTTGTTGAAAACAATTTGTTGAATCGACATTGAATAGAAATCAGATAAAAAAATAATTTTGGGACACCAGAAAACAAATAATTTGTATTATACAGAGAAAAGAATTGTAAAAATTTCAATAAACGCAAAAAGTATGTTTTTTTTGTCAGTCCACCTTTAATTCAATTTAAATTAGGGATAATTATAGTCAAATTACAAGATAATAATTGCAGAACGTTGCGGGGTCTTGCGGTATTGTATTTCCGCTGCTGATAGAAACACATTTGTTGGTGCAATGTTTCCGTTCTCATTGAAATGCAATAATGCGCATGGATTAGAGAAAAGTATGAAATACAGGTATGGAATCTGACAGGTTACGTTCTACATAGATCAGTAGAAGAGGAGTAAATCTCGAGGATCTTGGAGTTTATGCGAGTTTAATAGTTCGACCATACTCGAGAACTTCTTGGTCTAGGTCCTAGACTCTAGGATAATCCTCTAGCACTTTCCTTTCTGTCACCCTGTATATTTTGCCCTATACATAGAGCGCTCTACCCAGACATAATTTCGTTCTTCTTGACATTAGCGGTGCGAAGAGGGTGCCCTACAACGCAATCTTTGTCTGTGCAATTTTTAGGGGCCCTTCGCACCCTTCAAGTGCATTTAGATTTTCTAAACAGCTTTGACGAAGTTTTGAGTCTTTCGGTTTCTTCTAGAGACTTCTTGAAAAGTTTTGGGCGTCGCTCAACTCTCTTGAGAGACTTTCGAGAAACTTTTATTTCCCTCAGGGTTTCCTGTACAGTGCGCTCTGAAGTACCTTCTCTTGACATTCTTGAGGAGTTTTGGCAACCTTAGCCACCCCTAGATTATCCTCAAGAACCCCCGACTTTGCCAAAAATTGTACATCTCTTCTTTACATTTTACATGTCAGATCCACTTCGAAAGTATAATTACGTTATTGATAGACCGCGGACGTTATTTAAGTTATAAATAATACAAATTATAAGAAAGTGGAATGGATATTTTCCATGGGAGCAGCCTTTGCAGATCCAAGACGAATAAAAATCGTACAAAATTCTATCGATTTTATATTAAAGCATTTTTTTATGAACATTCGCTCCATAAAAAGACATCTTTGTGTTATCGGGGTATGTACGGTGTTTTTTTTTCACTGTAAGTGTTGAGAAGTAGATGAGCAGAGAAGAGGAATAAGAAAAATTCATTTCTTTGATTGTCCTGATCGGCAGGAGGTTATCAGAGAACGCATTCGCGGGGTAACCCTGGGGGTGGGGGCGGAAGGTGGGAGGCGTTAATGAATGTTAGTCGCGCGGCAATGATATAACTCAACAGGAATGAAATTTCTGTTGGCCGTACGAAATAAAATGCTCCCGCCACGTCCGTGTCGACACCCTTCGGTTTGTCCGCGTTCGTCCCCCATTTTCCCGGTGCGGTAATTGCGCCGGTGGTCGGTATTTATCGCCAGCACGCTTCTCTGACGTTTATACTTGCCGTAGGTCCGCGAAACACTGGCCCGTCCAGGGCGGGAGGGGACGAATATTGCTCCGGAGTAAGTCTGCAGAAGAAAAAGTAGGCGAGAACCGGAAAAAAAGAGAACTCCGTGGGCAGAGATGAGGGAACCCTCGTGTCGCGGCCGTGGAGTTGCGACTTCTGTGAAATATAAATAACCACCGTGCTCCCGATGGGAACAGCTCCCGGATGACTTCCATATTTCATAAAACCACCGTGTTCCGGCCTCGCATCTCGCCTTCCGATTCGCTGATGTCGGCTAACCATTGGTCAAATTAGGGAACTACCCGAATAAGTCAGCCTGAATTGGTAATACATTCAACCCTTATGTAAATAACCAAAATTCACTACGGTCGTCAATAACATTCATCACCGGTTTTATCTTTTTTTACTGAACACTTTGCATCGTGTCATTTTGGGTTTTTTACGTGTGTAGTCGACTGTTACTACCTGGAACATGACAAATTTTTATCAAACATACCCAGATGGATACCCGGGTGGTCGGTTATTCGCATAAAGGTTGAACTGTATTTTGCGTATACTACTGAAACCACACACACACACCAGGTTAATAAAAACATACGTACAAAATTGATGAATGAAAAATTTTCCAGCACTCTTAGGAACGCTATCTGCGATACGTTTCACACGTAATCCCAAAAAGATTTTGGTTGAAACTGATCGTTTCAAT
Organism: Lasioglossum leucozonium; assembly: GCA_028454225.1. Lineage (NCBI taxonomy): Eukaryota > Metazoa > Arthropoda > Insecta > Hymenoptera > Halictidae > Lasioglossum > Lasioglossum leucozonium. The sequence continues at coordinate 9,225,606 of CM052221.1, read as the reverse complement.
CTTTCCGTATCCACTCTCATGGAAAGCAATTAAATTTTACAAACATTTACGCAGCCAGTTTCTTAAAAAAGTCTTTAAAGGAACCATGGGTCGAAGATGAACCGATCTTTTGAAAATTGCCGTTACAGCTTAACACTTTGACTGCCAAACTAGAAACCTAAAAAATTCCATCAAATCAATGTAGGTTATTTAATGAAATAAAAATTGAAAAAAATTATATGTATGACATGGAGTAGTCCTCCAACTTTCTGGCATTTTACAGATCCTAATAAAATTTGGTACGATTAATAGATTAGCGTAAAAATTCATTTTAAAATTTGGACAAATAGTTCCGTCACCCACATATGAGTGACATGGCAGTCAACGTGTTAAATAACACACGATTTTACTTGATTCAGAATTGATCTATTATATCGCGTTATGTTATAATGAAATTGTGAATGAAGTTTACTGGTTATTTGAACTTCAACATCAATTTTCAAGAGAGCGGTTCATTGTTTACCTACGGTTCCTTCGAGAAGTTTGTCCCTCTCGATGAGTAGAACACGATACGATGATAAAAGAAATTTGACCTTAAAAAATCTGTCATGGTCAACTTTTTCAACAGATCTTCACCGATCATAAGGTTTAGAATCACGCTGTAACGGTTTTTTCTATATGATTTCTTGACGCCCTTTACAAAGGATTCCGCTGAAAAACTAGAAACGTTGAAAAGTGAAAATTTTTTTTTTCGCCAGAGATTGCAGCGCCACGAAACAGGAAAAACTGTTGAATGCAATTGATTGAAACGCAGTTAAATTGTTTATAGTACGTCGCAATGTCCAACTCATGATAGTCTCATTGTGTGGCACGCTGCAGTAGAAACCTAATGCGATAGTTTAAACAGCCGAGGAGGGGAGCCTCGCGTTTCGTTAACAAAATGAAACTTAATATTTAAACGACGGCAACGAAAGCTAAACTCGGATTTATCCGCAAACCGATGGATCGACTTCGGAGATGGAGAAGTTCTGGAAAGCTTAGGCTTTTATTGTCTTCCGTGTTATTATTCTACTGAACGCTTCGACCGTCAGGAACTTTGTGTTTACAGGGCGCTCTTCGACGAGGGAAAATCGGTGAAAGGTCTGGACGAAAATTTATAACCAGTCTGCGGGAGCTTATGCATATTTACATATTTATGTATGTACAGACGAATCTAGAGAAATTCCGTGGAAATTTCATTTATTCGTGGATGCTCTAGTCCGGTTCGCGTAGACGTAGACTGTCGGTGCGTTCGAACACATAGTAACAAACATCACGTCGAAAATTTCACAAAATCTGATAAGTATAAAAAAATTAAACCGTGCCATAGGAATTGAGCCATTTTCATCCTACTGGAGAAAATACGTGTAAACACTGTAAACGTATTACAATAACAATAATTGTTTTAAGATGAATAAAGAATCATCACTTCTGTATAGGGAGTATAGAAATTATATGTCGCGACTATCATAGCGAAATTCTACACCCTCGATATGGTAAAAATTGTTGTAAGAAAGTTAGCCTTGAATTTCAAGGTCAAAAGGTCAACAATTCTTTTTTTGATTATAATACATCCCATTCTATTCATCGCAAGGATAGAAAGTGGGTCAAAACGCAATCGTTCCCCTAAAAAATTCTGGTAAACTTTTTTCAATATCAGACTGCTTTACTAATTATTAATTAGGTATTATGTCAAAATATAATATGAAGTAAATTAGTTTGATAATGATAAAACATTTTGCATTTTCTATCCTTTCTATCGTTTTTTCAAGATTTTTGTGTAAATCCATAAGTAACGTTGGACAAAACTATACAGAATTTTGTTGTTTCTAATAAATTCTGTGGTTCGAATCAAATTAGGATACTGCTTCAGGATATCACTTCGTGGACGATGTTAAACGTGAAGTCAGAAAATTTTACTTTTTCTACATGATCGAGCTTCAGCGACAAAATGAATGCCAGGCAGAAGCTTAGAGAAGCGGAGACGCGGGGAATGTATTCATGGAATATTTTTCCAACAATTTGATGTTCCGTGTAAGCTATGAATCTGAATGGTTGAGCTAGTCTCATGTAAATGTAAGATCAATAGTGTTTTCGTACGATTCGATCGATTAAACACGCGAAGTATTTCAATCGATAAAAATGTTCGGCATCCACTGCGCTGAACATGGCATCACAAATGAATTTTGAGAGAACTCTTATTGTTGCAAGATATCAATGTGAACTGTATTTCTCACATTTGACTTTGAATGAAAGTTGATGATAAGTTGATATAAATGGAGACTTAGCCTCATTTACTTGTATTCCCTAATAGTCATTGCTAGACTGCGGATTTGATACATTTATGACAGAAATGAGCTAAACTTCACCTTATGGGACCAAAAATTTTGGATTTTTCTCAATGTTATCCTGTAGATTTTCACGAGAAAATTCGAAAAATTCAAGTTTTAACGTTAGGAATTTGCTGCTTCAAAAGTTATGCGTGTTTAAAGTGAGAAACAATAAAAAATCCTGTTATATTATTTCCAACCAATTGATCATATTAAGAAAGAAAATAAATTTCTATTTCACTCCAGTTTTCTGCGATTTAGATAGAAAATTTTTATTTTTCATAAAGATCCGCTGTCCAGTAATAAATGCGTAAAATCCGCAGTCTAGTGATCAATTTCTCGCAAACGAAACTATCGCGGGATAGTTCGGTATCCCGGAATTCTTTTCTGCCATCGGCGAACCCGTCTCTCAGTCTTAAGATTAAATTTTAACTGTGCATTACAACACCGCTAATTGCCGCGCAAACTTTCCACCGTGCGCAAAGCGTCGTCTTAAACAGTAGGACATCTCTCGACGGCTTAACAAGCATCTTACGCCCGAGAAATGAACGACAATTGGGGTTGGCGGAGAGAACTTTCAGCCCTGAAGGGCTGCTAGGCCGTGAGAGAAAACCGAGCGAAAACTCGAGACTGCAGATCCACCAGTATCGATATCCATCGACGCCTGGATGACACGTGCAATTTCTATACCGGAAGTCAATTATCTTCTTTAATTGAGCCTAATTGAGAAGTCAATGCAAAATTATGCAATTTAAAACAGTTAACTTTTGGGCAAGCCAGCAAAAGTTCTATAAAACACATTGATATCGAAGATTGCCACGTTTGTCTTATGACTAATAACTTACATTACAATTATTTTGTTTAATATTTACGTGTCAAAATTACACGTACTAGTATATTCAATTTACGATTATTCAGAATGCAAAGAGTCCACGAGGAATTATTCGACTTTGGATATACAGGGTGTCCCACGGACTGCCGCCACGATTTTTCGAACACTTCCGGTAGCCAGGCTGAAAAATGCAATAGAAAAATATTTGGAAAAGAAATTCGTTCATGAAGAATGAAGGTCACCTTCATTTTTTAAAATGGCACTACATATTTTTTATTACATAATATCATTGTTTATGTCAAGACGAGTTTGAACTCAGAAACATGAATTCCCTCAAGAACCTAACCCAGACTACTTGTGTCTTTTTGAACATTTGCACCTGCGTAATTCTTAGTCTATCAATTGTTTAAGTAATTTTAGTAATAGGATTAATATTAATTAGTGTATCAACGCATAAATACAGAGCTAGCCTTCGAAATTGCTTCTATCTGCAGTCTCGTTCTCATTACACGTCCCTACGTGATTTTAATAAGCACTGGAAGGAGCCAGTGCGCTATGAAAAATCGGTAGTATAAAACAATATTAATATTAGGTCTCTGCACAGGAACCTATAGTTGGCGTTAGTATTTATTATAAAATAATTGGCACATTTTTTCTTTCCATAGTCTACGAACTGTCAGTAACGTTTCACCCTTATACTTGATCTGTAAGGATAGTTACAGAGAAACATTAATGTGCTATTGTAATTATTGATTAATAATAAAAATAATAAATAAATAATAAAAAACCTGTTGACTGATCTTGACACATGGATGACCTTAAGTAATCTTTTATTAGTTTTGATCTCGAGAAAGATCTTTCTGGCAATATTAAAAAAATTCGTAATGGTTACATTTCCAAATACACGCTCCAAATTACTGACGCAAATGAAATTTAATATGTCAATTGTATCTGAATAAGTATTAAGATCCACAAAGTCACCTAAAATTTGGTTGACATTTAAAAATTTTTTTAAATAGCATACATTCTATTTAAAAAAATAATCTTGTAAGGCTGATGCTGTGCATCACTCGCATCGTGGGCCGGCCCTGCTTGCTACGCTCCTGAACCAGTGCCGAGACCAGTCTGTAGAATATTTCAGTGAACAGGGCCGTGCCGAACTGTAGAGAGGGTGCTCGAGACCATCGAAAAGAAGCGCAGGAAGTTCTTAGGACCCGAGTAGGCGAACGGGACGAGGCTCTGTCGTCCATCGTAACTCTCGCGTGGACGCGTAACGGATGTCTCAGGCAAACAAGTTTCGACGGAGCGGAGTTTCCGGCAGAAAATATCCAGTATAATAAATAGATTTCTCAGGGCAGGAACTTTTCTCGCAGATGTTTGGAAACGATTTCGCCTAAGGACACAACGGGACGCTTCCTACCGTACATATTCCGTTCCGGGAGTCCGGCGCCGGAAGTTGGGAAGAATTGGAAAAGTTGGACCGGATAAACGCGCAGATTATCTCCCGTTTCCGTTCGAGCAACCTGGATACCCAAGAGAGAGAGAGAGAGAGAGAGAGAGAGAGAGAGAGAGAGAGAGAGAGACAGAGAGGTCGATTCATGGTGCGCCACGATGGCTGGCCGGGTTGATTGGCCGATAATTGTGTTTCCACTGTCGCTGGAACCCGCGTTTTCATCGCGAGCCGTCTGGTTGCCGCGATACTACGATAAACGTGTACGTGTGCACGCGTGCACTTCTGCATCGGAGCCTGCGCCTGCACTCGGAACCCTTTTCACACACCCCACCCCGGCTGGTTTTTCCAATTTTCCTGCCGTCAATCAAAACGCGAAAAATCTGCAAATACTTGAGCAATCTGTCGTCGTTTCCCGTTCCCCGTTCCTGCGCTACGTTTTTACAAAACTACGCGGCGTTAATCAACCGACCAATCACGGTGCGTGTAAACGATGAAACATCATTCACTGTACTTAATAGGCGGATGGGAGCTGTAGTAGCACCCTTGTTCCAATTGCACTATTTTCCAGAAAATTAATGTCCGAGAACCACGTTTGGAATTTAGTAGTTGAAAATGGTGATTGTATGGCGGTTTATTGACCAGAGTCGCCGGATCAAGACTTTTGTCCCCACTCTACCTTCCCCTTCTACGACTACGCTATCCCGAAAGCTTGCGCCGTAGCCCGGTCACGTGACGCGTCTGTCCTGCATGTGTCCGGTACTGGTAGAGGGGGAAGGTCATTTTTCCCCTCAATTTGTGCTCTCTCCCCTCCTCGGCAGCGCTTGTACAATCTCACGTGACTAATCAGGTACTGGCAGAGAGAGGGTAACATTCTAACCCCTCGTTTAGCGACTTTATTATTGACAGAGTTACCCAATCATAGAAATATATCGAAATTAGGGGGTATCATTTTAGTAATTTATTCAAATAACTCGCTTATTAAACACATGTAAATTGCATCGTATCTGAATATTTTGTTGCTCATTTGTACTTGATTCAACAAACGACTGCAGGATTGAAATACGAAATTACGCTAGAATGCACAGCAATGCACACATGTATGCATGCATCGTTCACATTTTCTATTAACATTTTCACGTTGTAAGTTTTAATGATGGAACCGTATACCGTTATGAATCATCCAACTATATCAAATATTAATGATGAAGGTGCAGCGTTATTTCCTAACCAACTTTTATAGTTCATTACGATACAGCACGTTGATTAATTATTTTACGGAAATTGAAACCGAATAATTTATTACTCGTGTACAAGTTAAGTATCTTGTCTGCATCCACGCAGTTGCAATATGACGTTCTCCCTTCGGAGAGACGAAACGTTGTTTTGCAATGTCTCGTGAAAATGAAAAAAGAAGTCATATTGCACGAACAACGGAAAATATATACGAAGATCAACGAAGAATTTGTTTGCCGCTTCTTCGTATTTCGTAGTTCGACGTACTTCGCCAAATTAACGTCAAACCTACCGAGCACTAAAAGCGATTAAAATGTTCAGCTTATAAAAATGACAAGGCTCTATTTATTTTAGATTTTGTGAAATTTTAGTTCAATATGTGCTTCGATAAGAAAATTTATCGAATCGGTTTCATAAAATCGGTCATTTGTACGGCAATGGTAGGTTTAGTGTTGAAGATTGGTCGTTGCAGAGATAAATGCATCAAATGTGACACCGATGCGGCGGCAATATTTTCGCAAATCGCCGGAATTCTTAGATAAACATGGAGGGGCACGAAAGACGCTCTGAAATTCATGAAACCAGCGATTCCCGTTCTCATCCGCGACATTCACGGATCGCTTGTATTACTTGCATACTGATGGCATTCGACTCCCAGCAATCTGTCCCCGATCACACACACACAGAGAGAGAGAGAGAGAGAGAGAGAGACCTCTTGTGTAGGAGGATTCTATTGGAAGCCACACCGCCTCCCCTTTCCATCGACCTCTTCGTTATGACTCGCCTTTGTTCTTCGTTCACTTTTTTGCCCATCTTAAGGTGCAGAGCAGTGGCAAAACTATAATACAATACCGCAAGACCCCACAACGCGAGGAGACCCAAAATTTTTGCATTTATTATTTTGTAATTTTACTAAAATTATCCCTAATTTCACTTAACTTAAAAGTACACTGACGAAAATAAAAACATGCTTTTTGTGTTTATTGAATTTAAACAATTCTCCTTCCTAAAAATACATTAAAAAAATCTCGATCCTATAAAAATAGCGAAAGAAAAAGGGGACTCAGAATTATATTTCGTAAGGGGTTAAAGGTAAAGTCGTTGCTGTCGTTGAAACCTGTGTCGGTGATATTGACTGGGCCCGCCATTACTGACCTACATGCTCATGCTTTTTTATATAAATCAGCGTATCGCGTCTTTCGACTTTCAGTTGCGTGGGTTCGGTCGCTTCAGCCCGAGAAGAGCTTCCCCAGCCCGGGGATTCTTTCGTCTTCGGCGGGCCCGGCGCGAAAGTTGCGAGAAGGCAGATTAAATCTCGGTTGGCATCATTTCCTTTAACCTAATTCCCGTCTCGCGGCGATACGGGGCGCATCGCGAGACGAATGGAACGTTTTATCTCCGATCGAGACGAACGCCCGGGAAACTGGAAGGACGATTTAAATTCATGGAACTCCGCAGGAACCGATCCCACCGCCTCCGGTTGGCACCGGTTCCATTCGGCTTAGCTTTTTGTTCCCACCTGTCTATTCTGCCCGCGACATTTTAAATGGAATTTTTTGATATTTTTATCGTTTCTCGATGTCGCGGTAGCTGGCCCGTCCCGCGCACGCGCGTGCGCGCTGGAAAAGTCGCTGAGAACCCCACGCCATTCTTTACTGAAAACATTCGGGACGGAAGGATCCATTAGTTGGGTTCCGCGTGTCGCCGTTGAAAGATCAAAGAAAATTCATGTTTTCCACTTCCGTCCATGCGTTTCAATGAACGAACGACCGAACTTCTCTCCCGACACCGCGAAACCAGAGTCGCCAGATTAAGAGAGACCGCTCGAGCGGGAGTGTGGTGGCACACTTGCGCGTTGCTAGATCCGTATACGCAAATCAAAAGGGCCAAAATCCAAAGAAACTGACGCTTCAATATCGCAATGAGAAGTTTAGAAGTAATCAATTGTGAAAATTTTTAGTTCAATGGGACGTCGGGATGACGTAAACGAGTACGGTAGTATCAACATTGCAGCCTTTATGCCTAAAGCACCTTGTATTTTTTTTATAGATTTTCAATTTCCCTAGATTTTGTGAATAAAGAACCCTCAGAACGGCAAAGTGATCCCAGATATAACGTACGCTTAAATATAGTATTATAATTTAGTTAACAAAGTACTATTTCGAAATGAAGAATAAAACAATTTATAATGCAAAATGTATCAAACTACAGAAAGCGTCAATCCAGACGCGAAAAGAACCAATACATTAATGAAAAATTTGTAAAATGTCTAGAATTGTTGCTCTGTATTGTATATCAAAAAGTATTTACACTCAATATAATATTCACCTCATCCAGTTAAAAATATTATACTCTGATTAAATATGACATATGTCGAACGTCAATTTCTCTACTTTTTAAATTAATATAAGAACACAACTAAAAGAATTGGTACTTTCAATAAAATACATAAAATGTAACATATATATTTACAAAAATATGAGCATTAGTTAATCGTTATATTGAGAAAATTACATTGTGGTACTATTATCATAAATATTTTTTCACAAGAAAAACGTTTAATAATAATCGAAAGTCTTTCCTTCGTATATTCTCATTCATACAAAATTTCGTATTTATCACTACTTTTACGTGAATATGCCACGTCTTCCTCTTATCCGATTGACTTCACCTTTTGCAAGAATTATTTTCGTATCCAATTACACAATTTTCGGGGGCGCGTGCATGTGTCCGGTACTGGCAGAGAAATGATAACTTGTTCCCCTTAATTCGCGATCCCTCCCCTCATCTGGCGACTCTGCGCGGGACAGTTGAAATTCAATTTTCTGCGAGTTTCAGCTTAGAAGACACGCCATCTTTCAAATTGCTTCGATCGAAAATGTATCGTAAATGAAATTCGAATAGACTCGATTACTTTGCTCCAGGGACACTTCCACTTCCACCCTGTTGAATTGTAATCGACGCAAGTCTCGTATTGAGAAGCTGGCAGCGAGTTAACATCAACAAGATTTTATCTAATAAGATCTGTTTAATTTAGAAGTTCTGCATCCCTACAAACTGATACGAATCTAGCTCGATCTGGAATTTTCTCAGCAGCGCGTGGGGGTGCCCTTGTTTGCGAGCAACTTCCGTTTCCGAGTTCGAACTGTTATTTCGGTGGAAATTAAACGCTGTTCCGTCCTCTATTAACATTAAACATTTTCAACTCTTCCCACAGATTTTTCTAAGTCCACTTTGCGCATCCCTGAGACTATTCGCGAATTAATACGAGAGTTAACAGAACAACTTTCACGATGACAATTAGTCTTTTATTTCGCAATTAGTCGATAATTCTCCGTCCGAAGATATAAATAAAGTAGCAATGCGACATTAAGCCTGTATAACCAGGAGAAGGCACACGAATATCCGTCTATTCAATTGGAAATTGTTTACGAGTTTGTGCATGTTTCTGTTTCCAGTTTATTTATATTTTCTCGAAAACAATTTTATTAATTCTGATACGAGCGTGACAACCGTTCATGAATTTTCATGTATTCCTTTTTGTGACCTATTTATACATCCTCGTGAAAAAAATATCATCGCTCCTTTCAGAGGTATAATAAAATGTCCGAAACCTTTGCTTCTGCTGATGGAAATATTCGAAAGTTGATAGAGAGTCATAGAAATTTTCATTTTCGATTGGAGCTCGGAAATTATTTGATCAACGATGTTATTTGAAAGTGTAATCTCTTCTTGATAATGGCTCTAGAGCCCGTCGATTTTGTTTTTCTAGGCGGGAAAAGGGTTTTCACTTTGGAAAACGTAATCGGGCTCGCGTCGCTTCGTTCACAGGAGCCAGGTGAAATAATTTTCTACGTACTAGGCCGGCAAGCAGCGGGGAATCCTCTGGGTCTGACGAAAACACGTCCGATCGGCAAAGGATTGGTTCCTTTATTCGCCTTGATTTTCCTCGATTTTCCCTTATTGTTCTTCCTTTAAGTACCCCCTTTTTCGCGGAACGATGTCGTGCGACGGGGCTTGATCGAGTTTCATCCCTCCTCCGCCCTTCGATCCTTTTCCTTCGACCGACGTTAAAAAGCCGAGCTCGACTCCGCTCATTTTGCCGCGCGTTCGAAGATCAATAGGGGACTTTGATACTCGGATATCGTTGAATTTCTGGGACTCTGGACAGAGAAGGTCGTCGAGCTCGGTATGTATAATGCTAACGAGGTACACAGCCGGTTTTCACGAAGCTTTGCTTGGAAAGCAACCTTTATGAAAATGTCTCGAATATACAGCGACTAATATTCGGACACTCTTGAAAACATAACTTTTTTAATATTGGACCATATCACTTAGATTTTGAGAAGTTAGAACAATTGGTTTGTTACGTAACGTGAAAAGAATTTTTGAGGAAAAATTGCAATTGGTCGAAATTGCAGAGAAAATACTGAAAATTGTATTTTGCAACTTTTTTATGTGGGTTTATATTGAAAATTTAGAGAACACGTTTCATAGATCTGTATCAATTAAACGTATTTTGAAAATTTCATGAAAATTTGATCCATGGTAAAATTTCTATTCTACACGGGTCTCTCAGGAAGGAATTGTGCATAAAAATACATACTTCCGTGTATGTATATTATAGATTTCTTATTTACCTTTTATTGACATGTTGCACGTCGACGTATTTTTTATGTGATTTTTACTAAATAAATTTCTGATAATTATGGCGTTCTGCACTATGCGTTGCATCATTGCTGACGCAAATATTGACATTCGTCGAACGAGGGTGGAACTTTTCAAAGTAACGTGCAAAATGTATAGCAACTGTTTCACGTCGTTTACTGTTTAAACATTTATTATTACCATCTTTATGGAGGCAACTTGGACCAAACTAACAATTCGGAAAAAGTAAAGTAGACCCAAGCAAAAGTAGCTTAAATAATATTGAGAATTAATGTATTTAATGTTAAATATAATAGACTGAATAGTTAATGTAAAATAGAATAGATTGAAGCGCAAAACATTTTGTAATTAGCCAAGTTTTATTAGCGATCCGATTATTGCACGGTTTATTAGACCGCACAGAAATATTCTATTCGCGTGATCCTTTATTTGTGACCGGGATCTGAAATATTTGTGGATAACAACGGTGGAATATTGGTCTTCAGCGAGTACAACCCTTTTAAACTTCATTCAGTATGGATAATGCGAACGGAGGGTGGGTAATGAGTACGGAAGTACGCGAAACGGAAATAGTCGCCGGTAAAACAGGGGCAATTGTACTTGAAACACGAATAACATCATGAATCCCGAATGCGATCTGTTCCTCTACGTGGCAGTCCGGTGGAATTCAATGTGCATTTAGCTGGCTGCACTTGGGATGTTGCTTTGAAGGCATTAAATGATACCTCTCGTTTTGTTTCGCGATCTGTTGCATTTTTATCGGACAATTATCAGAATCCTTTTTCAGGCTATTCTCGTCTATCTTGAACCAAGAATTTCGTACTTTTTTTATACAATCCTGTAGATCTTGACGAGAACCAAAAGTTATACGGGTGTAAAGTCGAGCGATTTCAAGCGTTTCGGCCAGCTAAGGTAAACGAGTGAACTTCGCGCTTTAAAACTTGCATTTCTGGAGTTTTCTCGTTAAAATCTACAGGATTATATAATGAAAGTGCAAAATTTTTGGTCCTAGAAAGTGAAGTTTAACCACTTTTTAAAACACGTAAATTTTTGTTGTATCGTGGATCCATTAAAGAATTTGATGTGGATGTCTAATTTTACAAATATCGGTGTCTTTTGGTCGAAATTACTACAGGTTAACAAAAGGTAGTTTTTTTAGAGAGTTTTTATTCGGATCCTTTTACGCAAAGAAGTTTTATACAGACTAATAAACGATGGTTGAAACGTTTGCTGTTTCAAGTTTCATGAAATGTTGAAATTAACGATGAGTCGCTTTAAATGCTCCTTATGTGAAAATTACGTTACGCCATCGAAATACGTTCTGCTAGAACTAACTTTTTAATGGCTTGTACTTCTGAATTTCATGATCGGCGTACACAGTATAATGAAAGGTTTAGCCGAGAGTTAGCGTTTGCTCAGGACACGATAAAATTGGCAATCAAGTGCTTAATTACCTATTTATCGGCCGCGTACTGTACAGGTGATCGCTGTGCGGTCAGTAATCAGTGTCAAACAACTTTCACCATGGCTATCCTCGTTACTGTAAGAGAGATCAATTTCCTATAGGATGAGTCGCAATAAATGTTCAATGTAAACAATTTTTTTTTTGATATTCCGTTCTTATCTGGCGACGATTTAATACGCAAGCTCGATGATTTCCTATCAATTTTCTATCAATCTGTGGATTCATTAAGCTTCTATTCATTTCGAACATCAACTACCGAGTTAAACTTAAGCTAAACATCCTTCATAACCGGAAGATTAATTTGTTTAATAAAACAAATCAAATGAGAACGCGAAGTACTTCAAGTTACAAATGTAAAAGTTTTTGCGGAGCTACTAATAGTTAAATGTGCCACACTTTCTTCAAGTTTTGCAGATGGTGTTACTGCTTTTTTTTTATTTTTAACTTCGCCAGTTACCGTAGCAACAGCGGAAAAAGCTTTTTCGAAATTAAAAATAATAAAAAACTGTTTAAGAAATTCTACTGCAGAAAAACGTCTTCATAATTTATCGCTTTTATAGAAACTAAAAGGTGCTAATGAAATGAATAAGCAAGATTTAACTAGATATTTTATAAATTTTAAATCTCGGAAAAAATATACCAATATCAATATTTTTTATATAATATAAGTTCTTTTTTTATATAAGTTGGTCTTTTTATGTAATACAAGTTTCGTTTCTTCATACAATATAAGTTGTTTATTTTTATGTAAAATGTATAAGTTTCCATTCTTTATATAAGTTGTTTTTTTATGTGATATAAGTTTTCTTTCTTTATATAATATAAATTGTTTTTTTTTCTAAGAGTCCAAAATTATATTTTTCGGGGGCGGTGGGCGATTATTTGTACTTCCGCCACTGCTGCCAGGTGTATCAAATTAAGTGTAGTTGTGTACCTTCTTTCAAACAAGTTTGTCAGAGAAAGTTCAAAATTAACTCTAAAAAGTCATTTCGAAAATATCTGCTCCTCTACCGGGGAGACAGCAGCGATGCTCCGCGTCGAGCGAGGAGTAAAATGAATTTATTTTCCGAGAAATTACTTTTGAAAACAGAACGATATTTTTATAGCAGGATTCTATATTTATTTTCAAGTAAATAAAATACCTGCGCAGTCTCGACATTAGTCTCGCTCTCAGGTCAGCCAGTAGACTGAAAAATGTAATAAATTTGCAGTACGTCAACGCTTAAGGGTCAACGTATGTTTTTTCTCGACGTTCATCGAAACTAAACAGTGATCGACATATGTACTATTAAAATCGTCGATCACTAACATTGATGGTACATTTTTATTATTCAATTTTACCACCGTCCGGACGGGGTGTCATTAAATCTTTCAAGCGCCACGCGATCCATTATCCAACGCGCATCGAATCGAATGGCCGCGCGAATTAAAATTTTTTTACCGTCCGCCGATAAGATCGATCTTCATCGTAGATCGATTCATCGACCGCGTCACGGGGCGCGTTCATTACGAGTTCGATCGCTTTGAAAAAAGACCGCAGAGCATACGGGGACAAGAACAATTTCGAAGTTACGTTTGACAATTTTTTCCGACGGTGCGCGCGCGCTCATGAAAATTTCAAATACGCTCTCGCCGGTTTTTGCCGATGGCGTCCGGTCGAGATTACGTCCCCGGAGCGAGAAAGTCGCATTAAAATGTTCCCGTCGTCGTCGCGTCGACGAACCAGCGCCATGTAAACGGCGCCGAACAAAAACTGCAATTCCGCGGTTCCCAGCCCGGAAAAAGTTTCGCGGGCAAATTGAGAAATGATGTCGATAAAGGCGAACCGCCTTTCACAGATTGAATATTCGCGCCCTGTAATATCGAAAACCGAAAAAAAAACCAGTTCCGACAACAACATCCCCGGCTTTTGCTCCCCTGTTGAAAAACGCGAGCAAAAGCGGCCATTTTTGACCGCCAATATTGGGACACGAACGGTAAATAGATCATTGCGTTCGTTTTTTGTTTGCGTTACCTTTTTTTTTTGCATATTTTCATTAAACAAAAGATAAGAGGATAACAGGAACGGTAAATATTAATTAATAAAAAAAGCACAATTTCGTTAGCAGTCTCGTTTCCATTCGATCGCGTGTTTTGTCGATTTTTTTTGTTTTTAATTATTCATAGTTCAATCGATGGCGTTATCGATACAATATTATGTGAATTGAATATTTGATTTCTGGGAACGAGACAGAGATAATGCAAATTCAATTAACGAACTCTGCTCGTTTAACGGATCTTATCTAGGTATGAATTAATGATTAGCGACACGCGAATCAATGTTTATTATCGGTTAATATTTACTTGTTCGCGCATTTAACACGTTCAGCAATATTGGGATCGTCGGTAAACGATGTTCGCAGAGCAAGTAAAATAAGAATATCGGTTTCATTCGTGAATAATCGTAGTTTCCGGAATTCTTCGAGAGCAATTAGTAGTAGAGAACAATGTTATAATATTATATTCAGGGCCGGCGCGAGGCAGGTTCAGCGCGTTCGCCGCAACCCGGCTTCGCGTTTTGAAAGGTCCCGCGGTCTACGAAAACTCATCAGACATTTTGCAGGATCCGAAGTAGCAAACTCAATCAATTTTGATGACGTAATCAAAGATTTTGCGGCGAAAAAAGCGAGAAAAATTATTTACGCCCCGAAAACGTAAAAACTGGGCCATTTGGCGAAGATCGCGCCCTAGATTTATCTTTTATCTAGCGATTGTGACTACTAAGAAGTCTTGACTTTGTACGTATACCCCATGTACGTATACGGTTGACCTAGTGATGTGTGTGAACACCATGAAAAATATATATTGAAACATTTAATGACGCTGGCGTGTCTCGAAAGAAGACAGAGAAATGAAAATTACACGAATGTCAAGGAGCGAGGTAGGTTCCTGTGAGACGAAGAAAATGTTAAAGAGTTTGTCCTATTGTTAAATGAAATTCTTCCATTTAATTGAAGTTTTCCGTGGAGGAAAAGTTGGTGCTGTCATTAAACTTATTTTTACGGTGCTGTGCATACGTCTGGGCGGACAGGTGTTCCTTCTTGACCCGATCCGTGTTCCAAACTTTCAAGATTCCCCCTGAAAGTTTGCGGAATGTTAGCGATTCACATAACAGAGATGTCTAACTCGGCCGGAAGTTTCATAGTTGTAATTGCCCATGAAACTAGTTCTGCACGGTCCTCGCTAAAAAATTATATCATTCTTCGTTCCGTGCCGTGATGCGGCTGTCTGCCGTGTCTGAAACATTTTCAGCGCAGTTTACTAGCTCTCGAACCAAGTTGAACGCTACACGACGCTAAGATATTTAATGAGGAAAGCGTAATTACAGCAGACCATATGGAAAGTTTCTTTGTCGTAGTTGGACTATGCTGTCGACGCAAACTTCTCCAAGCTAATTTACGGTAGCCGGGACAACACATCAGTTAGCGTACTCGCTCTTTTAGATTCGAAATACATATATCTATCTTCTTCGTTGCGCGAAATCTTTTGCCACTAAACCTACCGCTGCTGGTCGAACGACCGGTTTTATATCTTTAATTCTACTATTATTGAAATTATAAAGTTACTTACATGGAAAGTGATTCGACAAATTTTTTTATTCGAGCACATGTTGAAATAAAAATTGCACAAAATTTAAATAAATGGGGCCTTGTCGTTTTTATAAGCTAAAACATTTTAGTCGATTTTAGTGCTCGGTGTTCGATAAATTGTCTATTACTGCGGGTGTACGATTTACTGTGGTATTTTTCAGAATGAGATAAAAATACGTAAAAATAAATATTTTTTATCTTGAATAAATTTGTACAATTCAATGAGAATGTATTCTCGTTGACGAGATAAACAAAATTGTCACTCAATTTTTTTTATATTTAAGACAAAAAAGAAATAGGTAAAAATAAAACATTTTCACATCTATTCTATCCTAGCGTCCCGCAAGGATCCGTCATTCCTTTAATTAGTGAGTGCGGATTTCATGCATTTATGACAAAAATAACCAGCTGTAATTTAAAATAGCAAAAATATTAGAAATGCTTACTATTCCATTATTTCCAACCTACTTAACATAATAAGAAAGAAAATAAATTTCTATTTCAACAGTTTGTGGCAATTCAGGTAAGATATGTTTATTTGGCATAAACATCCGCAGTTCACTTGTAATTTATAATAGACCGCACACTAGCGAAACGACTTATAGGACGCCGATCATCGCAGATTCGTGTGCACATGTATGAATTGTCAGAGCGGTTTCGTAGCTCAGGGCGCTACTTTGGCAAGAATATTTGTGGACGTCCATAAAACGATTGTCAATCTTGTTTATGGGCACCCGAACCAGCCAGTTGTAAGTTGGCGTCGCATAAACCAGAATTCAGATCACCTCCCCTGTGTACCTGTGCTCAAAACAGCTTTCGTTCGCCGAGCTTTTCGCTTTACAAGCACTCGCGGTTAATGATTTCCCTTGAAAGCGTTCGCAAACTTAGCCCTTTGAAACTGGAAACGGTTTGGGGAACCATCGTTCCTTGTTGTCGAGATTAAAATTACGCAACAAGACAATTGCATGCGATATCGAATAAAATCGAACACGTGAAACGGTAAGCGATATTATCGATTCGAGAGAGCAGTGCAAAAAGTTTTACGTGCTGAGTTCATTTGAGAGAAATTATATGGCATTCTTATACAGAGTATTCGACTACAGGAAAATATTAGGAGCAGTACTCCCTGTTAATATAAGTCGAAAATGAAGAATAAAAAATTTGCAATTTCAGCTCCATGGTATAGTCATTAATAATTAAAAATTCGCCTAAAACGCGGCAACCTGGCCAACATAAATGTACGTTGCGTACGGCATAGAGGCGCGCGACAGTCGCAACGTGCACCTCTGCGGGTCCGGTTGCCTCATTTTAGGCGGATCTTTAATTATTAACAACTAAAAATGGAGTCGAAATTGCAAATTTTTTATTCTTCATTTTCGTCTTATATTGTACACGGAGAACCACGCCGTAAATTTTCTCCCACCTGTAGTCGGACACACCCTGCACTTTATAACGATACAACTAACAAAAGAAACGCCACACTCACGGTTTCCGCACGATGTAGGACTCGTCTTTGCTTTTCATATGGACTGCGTATCTTAATGCGGAATAGAAACATTCTCCGTAAATTCCAATGAAAAAGAGATAAGCAGAGAAAAGAGCTCCTTTTCTGAATAATTTAACAAGGGTGGAAATAATATAACAGTACCAAGCCGTAAATTCCTTTGATGTTTTTACTTGTTCTGCAGTTCGCCCATTTTCGTCATAAATGCATAAAATCCGGAGTCCAATTAGACGTAACGTAGAGAGCCGCTTTGCCGATCCGAGTCTGCAACATTCCGCCGCTACTTCTGCGTATAATATGTCGCGGAAAATTAAAGCCACGGCATTCCCGTATATCGCGGTGCTTCCTTACACATGGATTCCGAGAGCTTGAAGCTTCGGGCTCATTTGAATTCCTGGTGCACGCGTAAACAAGCATGTCGCGGCCTCTGATAATGCCCGTGTACGCTGCGCCGCGGCGAACTAACGAATCCGTCTCGTAAAAGCTTCTTGCGCTGAACGCTGCGAGCCGGATACCACGAATTCGCGAAACCGGGTCGTGATACGCCTTTAAAATGTCAACACCGTACTCTTCTCATGTATATGGATCCGACGATCATGATTCGCGGCTACATCGAAACACGCAACCGCTAATGCACCATGTCCCGCGGCTGCATCGCAGATTCCGGCAGAGTCTTAAGACTCGTGTCCCCGCTCTACCGTTCCCCTTCCACGTCGCTGCTCCCCCACACTTCCATCACGGCCCGGTCACGTGACGCGTTTCCTCTCTGTCGTGCGCTTAGACCGTAGTATACTTATGGCATGGGTATAGTATGTGTATACTAAAACCGCGAATCCAGTGAAGAAAAGATGAGTGAAAATGTGACATCACTAGGTTGTAACATATGAAATGTCCCATTTTCAATGAACACAACTTTTTTACTAAGAAATATGTATGTAATGATATTTGGTCCTCTCAGGGTTTCAAATCCATTCCACCACCTCTCCCTTTACCAATCCTCAACTATCGCCTAATTTCAAGCGGGACCTACTTTTTATTAAGGTGGGTTCCGAACCACCTTACTAAGAAATATTTTTAATCGAAATAACAACGTTGGATTCTACACATTTTTTCCAACAAGTTTCTTTCCATTTTGATGAAAATCTAGCGTTCTGGTGTTAGTAAATTCTTGAACTGTGCCTTCAACGCTCACTTAACTCTTAAAGATTTTTTTGTTGTGGAAGTAGCTTAAATGTTAAAAAAAAATTATAATTCGTCAGAATGAAATATCGATTCCTAAAATAGTTAATACATAATACGATCATCACTTCATACTTCATTGTAATATCTTAATAAAACTATGAATTCTTCGCATTTTTGTTCCGAACAACTCCCTATCATTTTAAGCGTTTTATTGTAACTTCAAGAGACAGGTGCTTGATCGGTACTGATTTTATAACTTTTTACTAATTCTATTGAAAATAGCTGAACATTGCTTACGTGAGTAGTCAAAAATGAATACGATTAAATGTAATATTTAAACTGGCAATTATTGGCCCACCTTGTATAAGAGAGAAAACGTACAGACGGAAGCTCAGTATTTAGGATACCTTCAAGAATCGAGTTATCGCCATCGTTACCTTATTTTTAGCACTGAAGCTAACATTGTCGATTTAATCACCGGTTTCGTAATTTTTACTTTCCAACTGTTTATTTATTATTTATTATAGATTAATATTAGAATTTGTGGTACCCAATTTAAATGCTATGATTATTTCGATATACTATTACACATATGAGCCTTTCATCGATCCACACGAATGTAATTGTTTTTATATACAATATTTTTTACTGACATAAAAAACGTTCTTGAATCGAGTAAATGAGCAACAATATATAAAGCATCGATGTCCTGTTTTTGCGAGGAACTTCCAATTGAAATTTTCATGACGACAAATTAATGGTTATTATAAATTATTATTAGCATTTGTGGTAACCAATTTAAATGCTATGATTATTTCGATATATTACACCTGTGACCCTTTCATCAATCGCACGCGAATCTAATTGCTCTACATAAAATATTTTTTACAAAAATAAAAAACGTTCTCGAATTAAGTAAATGAGCAACGATATAGTATTATAAAGCATCGATGTTCTCTTTTTGCGAAAAACTTCCAATTGAAACTTTCATGACGACAAATTAATGGCTGTTCTAGAAATGTATAATTAAATGATTGGTTATAGTTGTCATGCAAATTAAACGAGTATATGTCCACTGATGACCGGTTCTATATTCAGCAAACATTAATGGTGATACATTCGGTATAATCGCTATCAATTTATTATTATTTGCCAGGACATTATTTTTCATTTAATTATTCTCATTTAATTAAAGAATATATTTTGCTTAAAGAAAGTCGAACTACTCTCAAGCATATTGTTGCTTAACCCTCGACAAAGAATTCAAATTAAAAACACTCTCGAAAGTATTAACATTAAAGAAACTTACAAAGATCCAACAAAATCCTATTGAGAGACAAAGACATAATACAAATTTCATTACAATAAACATAAAATAATATATAGTTTACATCACAATGTAACTTACAGCAAAACCAAATGAAATACTCATTTTTTAAATAAATTTTAAGCAATATTTCCTGTAGACAACAGCATCGTTAAGTACGAGAAATATACTACTGATAAAAAAAATAGACCAATATTATTAAATAGGTTCGCGGGTGTATTCATAAGAAGACGAGTCATTTTCACGGTGAAAAATGTTGCTTGTGTAATGTTCATATTTAAACGATTCGTCTGACTACAATTTTGAAAATACTCAAATGATTTCATCGTTTTCAAAAGTTCTGAACATTTATAAAGTGATATGCATTTGATAAAAGTCGGGCCGGGCCGAATAAACCGAAGACTGTCCGAGAAACAAATGAAGCCAGCGAACACTAACACATTTAATTAATCAATCAAGCGGTGTCGTAATTCCAATCAATGCATGAATGATCTCGACGAAGCCAATTGTCGGTGATGAAATTGCTGAAGCTCGCTCTACTGATACACGCGATCCAATTCCTCCCTCGGCGCCAAGAAACCCTCCGCGAGAGACAGAGAAAGAGAATAAACAGTTCCGAAACGGGGATCACGTGGACCTGCACGGTAAATATCGCAGGAATTCCGTGGAGGCTCGTCAATCCTCGGAATTCCGGTGGGAACGATATACGGGGTGAACCGGAGAACTTGATACTAACTGAAAAGACGGTGATTCTTGCTCATGAAAGTTTCAGCATAAATCGTTGCTGTGGTTCTCCCTTGTGAAGTACGCGGCCGAGGATTTCGTTGTGATCACTTTTAACGTTTCGCTGCGATTAAACGTGTCAAACGTGCTCGACTCCAAAGCTTGCTCAATTACTAATTCCTCGGAACAGTCTGCAGTTCTATTCCTGGTAACAAATGTTTAGGATTCTGCTGTGATCGAACGTGTGAGACACGCTTGGTATGTATAAACATTGTAGAGCTATCAATTACAATTCGTAATCGTCCATAATATAGTTTCCGGTAAAAAAAGAAAATTTAATTGGACACACTGGGCTCTGGAAATTTTTAATCGACGCACAGTGGAGTATTTAACTCGAAAAGTTGACCAAAATACGATTTTTCGAATCTTGCGTAAGATGAAAAATTTTGGTTGCCCGAGCCACTGGAAAATATGAACAACAGTGTACCGGTAATCTTTTAACACTGTTTTCTATTAAAATGGTTGAAAGATAAAGTTCACATTCGTCTAGTTTTTCTGTCTTACAATGTAGCTTAGAAAATGTTTATTCTGCATAAAGATCCGCAGATTGGTCTAATTAGTACGTAACAATTAATGAGAAGAGTGGTGCGAGAATTCATGATCCTCTCTGTATGCACGTTGCTTCTCGACAACGACCTACTTATCGGTTTACAGGAATTCGTATGGCCGTCCAAGTAATGCTAACGAAAGATTTCAAGCATTATAAATTTCAAATCCCGCGGACGATCGGGATTTCACGCCGTGCAAAATGAAATTCGCGATGGAACATTGATTTTGCCATTTTTATGAACGCCGCCCCCCCCCCCCGCCCGGTTTCCCGGTTTTTGGTACGTGACATTCGCGAGAAGAGCGAGAATGAAATGCTGGTGTATTGCAACGAATGCTGCCGGCTTTTATCGAACAACCGATAATACCATTGAATTAAAACTACGTTGTTATGAGTCAGCACCCGCGGTTCCGAATTTATTAGAAACCGGTACGGTTGTAAAATTCCGCTTTGTTCGAGTACAAAGCTGCGAATATTGCTGGCTTATACAATACAATTCGTTCAATGCTAGACAACTTCTAATTAAAATACTGCATGGAAGCAAAGAACGCCTGCGTGGAGAAAAATTATATGTATAGGCTCCATATTATAAATTCCAGATTCCGTGTTTTCGAAATTATTCACAGTATGAAACTACATCTACGTTCGTTGAATGTATATCTACAGCAGAATGTATGTGGGTTTTGCACACATAGAGAGGATCAAGACAAGCATCATTACGACGTCTTAACCACGTCAATTTTACGTCTATTTCAGGTCTAAAAGTCTTACGTCCCAAATAGACATCTTTTCCGAGACGTCGTTTTAACGTTTGAAACAAAACGTCTCACAGACGTCTTTTACGGGACGTTTTTAAAGATATCTTATTTCAGACGTCTTAGATACTTTCTTTTCGAGACGTTTTAAAGACATCTTTTTAAAGACGCCATTTGAACGTCTGAAATAAGACGTCTTAAAGGCGTCATTGTGCTATCTGAGTATAACGAGAGGCTATTTTACTTTTATAATAGGAGCTGTCATCGCCGAAGTTGCTTTCTTGATACCAGTCTATAATTCACTGCGACAGATATCAAAATAAAAACGTAAGCAACTCGAAGTAATTACGGCCCTTTGCAAAAGTTAAAAGTGCCACGCACACCATCAACATAACATCGCGCTGCCGAAGGAATAACCGAACTAACAAGATCGGAATAAAGAATAAAGTAGATTAATATGTCACAGCGATTCGAGAGTTGTCGGTCGCGAGAGGAGAGGAGAAGGAAATGCTTTGAGGAGTTCTTTGAGGGAAACGTGGAGGGTAAATGAGCTACGGGAATAAGGGGTGAGTTCTCGCGCGTCTCCCGAGGAGAGGGGGAAGAACATGACGACGACGAGGAAGAAGAAACAAGAAGTTCGAGAGGATTGGCGAATAAAATTGTTCCGTTGATATTGCATGTTCCCGCCGTCGTCTCTGGTCCTCGACTGATTTTAAAGGGCTGTCCTTGCCCATTGAAGCCTTTACTCTAATACGTTGTTTGCTTGGACAAAGCACCGGAACAGCGCCACCTCGACGGTTCCGGTTCTCATTCATTTATTCCTCGCCTATAAAATGTACAGGATGTACAAATAATAATGGTCGTCCGTCTTGGGCAAGGACGGAACTACGATACCGCAAGACTCCGTAACGCGGGGAGGGGGGCGAAAATTTTTGCATTTATTATCTAAAATTATCTGAAATTATAAATCTTTATTATCTAAAATTACTAAAATTATCCCCAATTTGAATTAAATTAAATGTACGCTGGAAAAAACATACTCCTTCCTAAAAAGCATTAAAAAATCTCAATCTTGTAAAAGTATCGAAAGAAGAAAATTCAAAAATTGTTGTGGATTATAACCCTATTATGAAAAGTATAAATAAAAATTAACATTTTTTATTATTTCTATTCTACTCTCGAAATTGATTCGTAAAATTTTTGGAGGTATTCACAGTACCTCCATGTGGCAGACTGTGCAACAAGCACGCCGCCATTTTGGGGAGCCCAAAAGTTCAGATCAGAAATTTGAAGTTGCAAAATATGAAAGAAACCCATATATCCATTGTTATTGTATATTAGAATGCTAATCCTACATTATAAAATACTAATGTAAAGTATAGGTACTCACAAATTTTTCAGAATCTTCTGAATCTCAACAACTATTTGTTTGTGACGTACGGTTCCTTTCATGAAAAGGTATTGTAAAAAAACAACTTTAACAGCAATTTTCTTTGATGTAAACAATTTTACGGCAAGTTTCACTTACAAATGTAAACCGATCCAGAGGTGTAGATTTACCCCTAGATGACCATTACTTTTTATTCACCCTGTACACTGAATTCCCGTTACCCGCGATACATCATAATTATTGTGCGGGATTTTATTAAATTAAATTAATATTAAACCGCTATTGGGTTTATTTTCTTAACAACCACGCTATTAATTGCTACCCGGGTTTATTAATTGCGCACCGCGATTCGAATCAAAGTTACTTCCCAAAGCGATGTTAGGGGATGAATCCAAAAAAGCAACATTGCGCAACATTGCAAGCGTACTCTCCCCCCTTCCGAACCAACCTAACCACTAATCAATTTGGACTCTACTATACCTTCTCTTTGAAATATATAATAATATATAATATATAATATACCTTCTCTTTGAAATCCTATATATAATTATCTGTATTTTAATTACCGTTCACTAACAGCTTGTACGTGAATAAAGTGTACTTGGAACATAAATTTAATGAAAGTTTTTTGCAATTATCTCGGAAACTAAGTTTGAGCCACGCGATGGGTGCATGTAAAAGTTGTTCAGACCGTTCAACATACTTCATCGGAACAACATATTTCAAGGTCAACGGCATTGGTGCCGGGTCCTCTTTTGTCAATATTTACAATTTTCTTTATATAACAATTCTCTGTCCATGATCGTTTCACTGCTCCAAATGACTTTTTTCCTTAATACTTGCTTCATTCCCACGCAGTCGGATCTTCGATACTTAAAATAGCTGCCATATTTTGCAAACTTTTTTTGTTCATAACTTTCTAATGAGAGACGAGCGACGGCTAAAAACTCTTGGGAGTTATTCAGAAAGATGTCCTTGACAACATATGTCAAGCTCAAGGTCATCCGAGCTGCATTCCACACACGTAACATTTACCGAATGCTTGTTCAATCGAATATTTATCCGATAGAAACGAATAAAATTGAATTCGTTATGCTTACTTATTATCTGGTATCCGAATAAAATTTTGCCCAACGCTGGTCGAGTGATGTGCTTTTGAATGAAGGACAAAGAGGTATGGAGAAAGATACGAGGATAGAGGGGTCGGAGGAGAAGGAGAAGCCGAGCAACGGCGGTGGAAGATTTAATGAAAGGTGTACTAAATCTAAAAATAGGAATAAAAGAGGTCAAAGAAATTGGTATCAGAGGAGGGCAGAAGAGGCGAGGTTTGGTGATAGTAAATTTGGAGACTGAGAATAAGGAAACGGTAATGAGGGGGAAGAATAGACAGAAAGGAGAGCGGAGCAGCTCTTTTACGAGATATTCGTGGCGCAATATAAATTTATGCTCCAACTATTTTTACGATAAATATCGTCCAACTGTACGTCCGTGCGGACACAAATAAAATGAGAGTGTACTTTCGTACACGCTAGGTAGCGTGTGCCAGAGCGAACAAATTAAAAAAGAAATACTGATTAGGAGTAAGTCAATCTGAAATTATGCTTTCCGCTACACCTTCTCAGTATGAACTAATTTATACAGGGTGTTCGCGAGAATTTGTATCAGCGTTTCTCTGAACATTTATTTTCTTTCTTCATATGTTTAAATAAATAATATAACAGTATTTCTAAATGCTTCTAATGTTCTCATTTTTGCCATACATTCATAAAATCCGCTGTCTATTAACGAGTTCGAATGTGCAAACGGAATAAATAGCAGAAAATCGACAGTCGAGCCTCGGTCAGGTGTATTCGGGCAAGTAGAAATGATTAGCCAGCGGCTGTCGACAACAATGAAAGCTTCCAGTCGATAAGTCTAATTCGATCAGTATCGACATGCCATGCCCCCGGGCGAATGAGAAATTCGTTCCATCTTCGAAATGTGAGACCGGTCGAAAATAAAACACATTTTACGACACGTTTCGCTGACATGTTCCTGATTTTCTCCCCGACATGTCGGGGACAGAGAGATTTCGTCCGGTAACGCTTGTCACTGTCAACGCGGATCCCATCGAGCAACTATAACCGTTGATGAAGTCAATGAACGTGCTCCCTACGGCTACGTGTTCTTTCTGCCTTTGTGTCGATCACGAAGCCGCCTTATCATTCAACGAATTATAAACCAAAGATTTCAAATTATTTAAGTCCTGCTGTACTACAATATTTATTCTACGTTCGTTGTAAGTCTACATTTACAACGTCCAGGGAATAGTTATTGTTAATATTAAAAAATTAACCACATTTATTCGATTTAGTTGGAATTTACCAAAAGGCCCATAGACACGAACAAGGTGTAAAGAAATGTTTGGTGTGGGTTAGTAACCTGCATCTTCGGATCGATGAAGATCTGTAAAAAAAAGTTTCCGCAACATTATCCTTAACCTTAAACTTCGAGGTCAAATTTTTTTTTATCGAATTGTATTTTACTTTTATCCCCATGATGCGTAGAATACAATGCAATAAAAAAAAGCTTTGACTTTGCAGTTGAAGGTCAATAACAATTTTGCGGAAAGCTTTTTTACGCAGAATACTCCTATGGCAGCCAAGACCAAACATTTCTTTACGCACTGTACGCTTTTTATTCTACGTTCGTTATAAATCTACGTATATAACATCGAAATAATACTTCTTTTCAACTTGAAAAAATGAACCACATTTGTTTAGTCTAATTGGAATTAAATAAGTAGGTTAAACTTCGGGTATAGCTTTTTTGAAATGTGTATTTGAGAATGAAGGTGCAATCGAACAAAACCGCAGGGAAAATTGTTTCTCAACGAAACAATGCTTCCATAAAAATTTCCACTGTAGACCCCGACAATGAAAATGTTCGTGGAACCGATTAAACGACAAATTCACTGCGTGACATTTTTTAAACAATGGCGTCGCATAATATTTTGGAGTGAATTTACACGAAACGAAAAAACTATTCGCGCAATCGAACATCGCGGTATTCTTTCTGGCATAAAACTCTAAAACGTCTATGTATATTGATACCTCGGTTAATCACTGCCACGATGAATTGTGCTTTAACGTGTATAATCCTCGATCCGTGATAATGAAGTTGAATGAGTGCACATGAGCGCGCGTAAGTCGAGCGTAGACAGAGCTAGTGAAAGACTCGAGTGTATCGCGAACAATATCGAGTCGATCCATGTACAAACAATTGTGATTAAATTCGTTGTCGAACCACGCTTAAAAAACGAAATCACTGAATTCAGATTCAATTATCTGTTTGTTCCCGTGTTGTCATAATGGTGGATTAAAGGAATACGCATTATATATAATAAATTTTAACTTTCCAGTTTTTATGCATATATATTATATATTACATATACATATGTGTAATTATTGAACAGCCGATTTTATGCATTTATGACAAAAATGAGTAATTCAAAACAGTCCAAATATTAGTAGACTTTAGACATAGTAAGAAAGAAAATAAATTTGTATTTCATTCCGCTTTGTCGCAATTCAGATAGAAAATTTTCATTTCGTGTAAAGATCCGCTGTCTAAATTAATAATTAATTTCTGTGTCAATTACATCGCGTGTTTCTTCAGTTAGATCTGTAAAGTGAAGGAGGGTTGAAACATTACTCGCTATGAGAAACGTTACGTATTCAGTTTTTATCAATATATAAAAATTAATTTCTGTGACAATTTCATCGAGTTCGTTAGATTGAGATCTCTGAAATGAAGGAGGGTTGGAACAGAGTCGCCCTTTTTGTCCCCACTCTACCTTCCCCTTCTACGACGCTACCACCACGCCTCCGCCGCGACCCGGTCATGTGACGCGTTCCATCTCTGTCGTGTATGCCGTCACAATGTCACGTGACTAATCCGATACTGGCAGGGAAAGGGTAAGTTTTTCCCCTCAATTCATGCTCCCTGCCCTCATTCGACGACTCTGAGTTCAGGGCCGGTCCTATGGTAGTCGGCGCCCTGCTGCAAAGTTTTTTTATAGCGTCCCCCCTATATTTCTTAAGAAACAATAATGGCTAACTTTCGGGTAATAAAAAAAATAAAAAATTTAATAATAACATACGTTTTATTTAAAAAAATAATTTTTTAAAATTGATGATGTGTGTCACTTGCATTGTGCCTTTGGCCGGCCCTGGGATTGAAGAACCTTCGCAACCTGTGACTTTTCAGTTTTCGAACGTCGTTGAACTATTATTGCCATTCTCATGGCGAAATTGATATGACTTTGAACGTCCACTTTGTACCTATGGTAATAGAAATGATCGATTCCTTATTGTTTACGTCTTATCGAGATTAACTCGCTCGCTCGGCACGATCGAATAATCCGTGTACGTGTGCAGGTTTAGGTTACTGGGTCGATGTCCACGCTCGATTCGCCGTTCAATGCTAAAATTAGAGGATACGCGTCCGAATCAATTTCACCGATAACCGCCGTTGTAGCCCGACTCGACAATCGATCCGTGAACTCAGGAGAACTGAAATTTTTCCCCCACACTGTTGGCAACTTCAGCAATCCCATTTGTCTTTCGAACGGCGCGGCAGTCGCTGCCCGTTGGAACGGACATTTCGGGAGTGCTATACTTTTCGGAGAAACTCGAAGTTGAACCGCGGACGTTAATGCGAAAACTACGTTCTTAGAGAAATTCGTAGAAAGCGTATTGATGCTTCACAGCCGCGTACCGTTTGCACGATCTTTGCTTCAAAAACTGATTATTTAAGATAAAATCTTTGCTGAACGAAAAGAATCATTGATCCGGTCCATTAATAACCGGACACTCGTATCGATAAATATTAGGAACGGGCGGGTACACGAAAACTTCTGGTTCGGGTATTTTTCCCGGGTTCGAGACCCGAAAATTTGTGATACGACCCTCAAAGTAGAGATCGAATCGAGTCGGGTTGGAAACACGAAAATTTAGAATGTTCGCATATCCGAATGTTATAGATTTTCGGGTTCCCGACCAGACCCGGGCACTACTCGACCCGACTCCGACTTCAGGTACATGAGTATCACGTAATTTCATCAAATTCAATTTCACAAAAACCGAACCGAGGCTCGGGCACCCAAAATTTTCGGTTTCGGACATTTTCCCTGGGTTCGGGTCCCAACCCCACCCGACTCGAGTCGTCAAAAGCCGTCACGAAATTTTCGGGTACCCGTCCACCCCTTATAAATATGGAATTAATTCCTCAGACGAATTCATTACGTTATAGCACGAATTGAAACCTTATCGTGTTTTAGAAAATAGAAAATATATTTTCGTTATCGATGCCTAAATTAAGCGAAATTAATTTCAGCAATCTAAGGATGGATTTTTTAATTGTTTCTCATCTCTTTAGAAATTCTCTCTTGATTTCCGGTATTTATCGAAATTATTATTGTTTTATTTGAAATTCCACGTGGGCGGAGTTACCATATACGAAAATATCGATGACACAGGAACCTGCCTCCCGTGTATTTTCGGCCCTTACGTCAACAAAGAACTGGCCATAGGGTTAAGAGCGGAAGTGAAAAATCGATGAAAGCCATCAGAACCGGAATATAACCGGACGAAAGTTTACGATCAGTGATGTTGTCGAAACGTGCCATAACATCACGAACTTCTATGTGGAATAACGATGAAAACGTTCGCAGTGGTTTTAATACATAATTCTACAAACGGATCTGGCAAGAATAAGGAACGCTCAACCATTATGTCAATATCAAGGAACTCATGTATCAATTTTTACTTTGTTTATAACGTTTCTTTCAAATTCTTATTAATGAAGAGCAGCAAGCATAAATTGATTTACATTCGTGGCATGAAAATATTTATTGATACTGTCAAGTGCAATGTCACTGAACGTTGTACATGGTGTCCCAAAAATGTTGCACTTTCTTGAATGGGGTAATTCCTGAGGTCACGTGAAGTAATGTTTTCCTTAGCGGAAATGTTCTCCGAGACTTTGTTAAGGAGCTATTGATGAAAAACACGGACCAACCAGAGCGCGGCTTCTACGAACGAATTCCGGCTCGACCAATGGCAACGCCACGCTCAGCTGCAGCCACGCTCTGATTGACCGGTGTTTTCCGTTAATAACTCTTGAACGGAGCCGCGGAGAACATTTTCGCAAAGGAAAAAGTTACCTCAAACGACCCCAGGAATCGCTTCTTTCGAGCGAGTACAACATTGTTGCGACACCCCGTAGACAATTTTGAATGAAAATTTCCTCTCCCGTAAATCTTAGCAATTTGCCAGGCACGTCTAAACGTGTGCGAAGATCAAGTTATCCCGGATGTTAATAAAATTTGGACAACGAGTGTCGCCCTAATGCGCCACGAAGAGCGTCTGTGATCCGAGCACTACGGCCGCCACGGGGAGCGAGACGCGCGGCCGGATTGAGGGGGCGTAGCCTTCGAAAATCGGCCGTCGCGAGCATTTAATTCCGAGGCTGATTAACACTTGTCTCCCACTCTGCTCCTCCCCTTCTACAACGACATCCCCTCTTTTTCCGGCGGCGAGCATTCCCACGCTCCCGCCACGGACCAGTCTGCGTTTGCGCCGTGACTAACCCAGTAATGGCAGAGAGGGGGTAACCTTGTTCCCCTCAAGTCGAGTAAATTCCCCTGACCTGGCGACAGTGATCGCGAGTAACTACGCACGTACTATGCGTCCGCCGAGAGTTGGCACGATTTTCTGTAGTGGGGTGCAGGGGGATCTGCGAGTCCCCACTCTTGTCGACATACTATGCGTCCGCCGAGAGTTGGCACGGAGAAACTCGTAGGTATCACGTGATATTCCTACTACGCGCTGCACGTCTTCCGCGATTGGCCGAATCGCTCGACGAAGACGGCAAACGAGCGCGCGAGTGTAACTGCAACAGAGCGATGTGGCGACGCTGAGCACCTATGCCGGCCGTTCGCGCCAGAGCCTAAGTGTGAGAGTGGGATCCGCCGCTTGGCGGCAAGAGTGGGGACTCGCAGATCCCCCTGCACCCCACTACAGAAAATCGTGCCAACTCTCGGCGGACGGATAGTACTTATATAGGTGCTCAGCGTCGCCACATCGCTCTGTTGCAGTTACACTCACGCGCTCGTTTGCTGCTTCGTCGAGCGATTCGGCCAATCGCGGAAGACGTGCAGCGCGTAGTAGGAATATCACGTGGTACCTACCAGTTTCTCCGTGGCAACTCTCGGCGGACGCATTACGTACGCCAGCGAACGCGACGAAGGTGCGCGTTGCACGGAATAAAGGTTGGTGGGGGAAGCAAGCGTTTGAGGGGCCCCAACCGTGCCCAACACTAGTCTACGGATTTATTGTTATATCATTTTAAGGCGCGCAGCTACTCTTTTAAGTCCTATCATCAGTTCCTAATAATCTAGCCAGCTTATAAATCAATAATGGCGATATATTATTTTTATATGATGGTCGCGAGTAGCTACGAAGCGCCAATATGTTTCGGGCCGAATCAGGGACGGCTACCGATACTTGTAAGCACGGTGACTTCTGAGAGCCGGCCGATGCTTTGAGCGACGACCTCTGAGAGTCGGCCGATGTTTTGAGCGACGACCTCTGAGAGCCGGCCGATGCTTTGAGCTGCGACCTCTGAGAGTCGGCCGATGCTTTCAAATCGGTGACAAAGACACCTGATTGCCGATTGCCGACGCCACCGTTGACGCGACGTCACCGGTTACGTGTCGGATAAAGAACCAATCGAGATGATTTCTGGGCGGATCTGGCCACGGAGTGGGAAAGGCAAGGGTGCCTTCTGGTAAGAGGACTGTGTTAGACCGCTCAGCACTTACCCCAGAACCGTCTAGGCGTAATGTTCTTAGTTTTCGAAAACTTCTGCTCTCTCGTTTTTTTAAACATATTTCTAACAGGTACGTACGGTGGGGAAGCAAGCGCTTGAAGGGCCCCAACCGTGCTCGGCGCTGTTGCACGGTTGCTCGCGAACTTGATTAGTTCGTCTTGCCAGCGAACGCGTCCCACTAATTACAGTGTGTAATTTCCAGCCATTCGAACCGGTTCCCGAACCCGTGAAATTAGAATTCGCCGGTGTGTGGATCGTCGTCTTGCGATTTTAATCCACAAAGCAGCCTCGCGGAGCAAAGTAATATCCAGAACGCCGGGAACTTTGCTTTGATATCCGGCTTTATTTTCCACCTATGTACACTGTACACGTACACGCGGGACCGAGTCGTGGAAAGATTGACATACAACTTGCCCGGAAGTTCGCCACAGCCAGTTCCATGGCCGGAAATAAAATTTCGTGAAAAATAATGTTTCGCGACGCCGTCGTCGGGTCGCGCGTCCCGACGAACTTCTCAAATTAGATTCGTACGGTGAATTACGGGGAGGAGAGTTTGCAAATGCGGTTAGCGAGTTCTCGATACACTTTTTTGCGTGAATCCCGATAACCGATAGGAAGGCAATCGATAGATTTTTCTTCGGCACGCTGAACCCTTTAAAACGCTTGAACCTCTGAGAAATTGTTGTTTATTATAACCCTTTGAAATTACTTGATAGCATAAATAAATTCGCGTACTTTGCTTTTCTGCTGGGCAGTGTTTTCTGATAAAGCGACGACCTTATCGCAACCAGAAAGAACAATATTTATTAATGAAAATATAGGTTTGAATAACTTTTTGATCCAGACGTTGTGTGCATTGGAGGAGAAAAAAGAAGTCAAATTTTTCAATGCAATATACAGTCAAACCTCGATAACTTGGAAACCTCTAGAAGACGAAAATTTTGTTCATTCGCTACCACTGCACTTTAAAAACCACTATAAATCGAATTAAAACTTCCTTTAACTCAAATTATTTTCCACAAATTCAAATGCATTCGTTTACCTCTGTAATTCGAATTTAGAACAGCCAGACCCTCTACAAGTCGAAGTTCACCTTTATAAGTCAAACTTTCATCATCGCTAACTCTATAACTCGAAATTATATTATCGTGTATCAGTAATCAATCAATCGATAATACCTTCTCTTATTTGAACTGTTAAATTCTCTTGAATACTGAAAAACAACAAAAGAAAATAAAAGAGTCTTACTGTATGTATACTGGGTGTCATGTAACTGGTGGTACAACCGGATGGGGACAGATTCCATGTCAAAAAATAATACAGAAAAAAATATTTTCATTCCATGCTTCGCTCTCGAGAAAGTCAAGTTTAAAGATTCTCAGGTTCGCGTGCTTTAGTATATGCAGGAAGTAGAATAGGTCGGCCATGGTCAGACGCACCAGACGATTCCTATTAAATAACATACGCATTCGCTGCATTTCCAAACTCGATTTTCGATTTTCTCCTTTCGACTTATTTTCTCATGTAGAATCACACCCTCCACGATTTACCACTGTTACCGGAACGGTCTGTGTAATAAATAACTCCATCTCCAAAAATAGAACTGTTCTTTCTATAAAACTATTACAATCAGCAAATTATTAGCTCTTACACAAGCCCCCTGTAAGTTGAATTTTCATATGGTAAACCTCTCGAAGATTTTAATACATCTTCTCACGTACGTCAACTCTACATATACAGGGTGTCCCAAAACTCCTTCAACTCCCGGGAATGGGCGGTTCCTAGAGTGATTTGAAGCAACATTTTCCTTTGTAAAAATGGCCGCCGGAGCTTCGTTTGGGAGTTATTAATGAGAAACACGGAGCAGAGTCTAGAATCGTCTTACGATGGAGGGCGCTCCAAATTTACCGATTTTTGACTATTTCAGTCATGTGCCACCACTTCAAAAAAATTTTTTGATATTACATGCTTGCAACCATACGGAGATGCTAAAACTGTAAAAATGTAAACTTAGTATCTCAAAATTTGGTTTCAAAGCTAAAAATTCATAGATGTGCATTCTAATAGCTGAAATATGCCTGATTTTTTCAGAATTTACTAGCCCCCATGTCGACATATAGGGTTGAAAATTGGCACGAAGTATTCTCTTTGGATACGCTATCGAATGACCCATTGCAAATTCAATTTGGTCTCCTTATCCGCCTATACCCTATCTTCCGCGCTCTTTCGCCAGATAATCCATGATGTAACCAGGAAGCAATTATTAGAAAGCGAATCCCCCGATAGTCTTCGAAATAGTCCGGCTAGTCCGAGGGAATTAGTGCCGTTCCGAATAACAAGGCCACGCTTAAATTCGTTTTCGCAGGAATGCTCGGCGTAATCTCCTTCCGGGGTCTCGCTCATTTGAATTTGAAATTCCGAAAAGTTATGTAACGTCAATTCGCGGGCTGGCTGGCTGGCTCTGCGGAATCGATCCCGGCTGGATCGCGTATTCAAACGATGACACACACGCGCCGTCTCCTTGATTATCGGCCTCTGGTCCGATTTATTTCCGGCCGGTAAACACCTATTTTCCTTTTGAATGGCGGCTGATTCGCAAGACGATCAAACGGCGGATCAATCAGAAATCCCAGCCGCCCCTTTCACGGGCTCGCCGCTTTAATAATCCTGATTAGAGGGGCACCGACACGCCACAGTATATCAACGACGCGATAAGGCCGTCCCCGTCCACCTCGGAATTTTCCCAAGTTCGAACGACAAATCGGGGATTCTCGATGTCGCGTGTTGAGACATCGAGAATTGCGTGTCTCGTTTCATTAAATTCGCGCCGCTGGGCGAATCACGCGACCCTCCCACCCAGCAAACTTTCTATGACGAACGCCCCTTTATCGCGTTTGGTAATAAGAGTTCCGCTCGACGTTGACCTGGGCATATCCAGCATATTTTTGTTTATCTTCCTGCTAGAACTCGCGCGTCGAAAACACGTTTGAAAGTAACCTCCATCGAAATGGTCTAACCGGATCAGAGTCGTCAGATGAGGGGAGGGGTTACCCCCACTCTGCCAGTTCACATTAGTCACGTGACATTGTCACACGTGCAGGACCTAGGGTATTCGACGCCATCTTGTGAAATTCTTTTATAGCCCTCCTATATTTTTTAAAAGACAATAGTGGCTAATTTTCGGGTAATAAAAATATAATATTGTTATTAATAATTTGATGTAAGAAACGGAAAGTTTCAGCCCTACACTTCGTCAGTAAGAGTTGTTACGGGGAGCAAAGTAAAATCCAATTTTTACCTAATTTTAATTTTAAAAAAAAACTCTGACACATTTAGCACATCGAACTATTTTATCGATTTTTTAGTTGCAAACTCCGGTTGTGAAAAATGAAATATCAGCGCAGCAGTCGCGCTCCGATTGATTCGTGTTCTTCGCTAATAATTCGTTAACAACGCCACGGAGCAGATGTTTGCAAAGGCAAAAGTTACTTGAAATAACCTCAGGAATGGAGCAAGTAGAACATTTTCGGAACACTTTGCAGATGGACGAGGGAATGATTGTGGAAGGACATGTTACGATTGTTTGACGTTTAGGGAAAAATTCTTTTAAACCGAGTCCCTTTATAAATAATCTTGTAATTGCACAATACCTCGCAACAAACTGGTTACAATTTGTAACCAGGAATCGCTTGTCAAGTTCGCTATTAAAACTTGTTACAATCCCCAGCTAACTCCTGGAACTTGAGAAATCAAGACTTTCTGTGCTCGCGCGAGAATACAATTCTGGCCTTCGGATCTAAGTAGTTCTAAACAAAGCAGTCCTTAAACTGCTGGAACTAAGTTCAAAGGTTCGGATACTTCGGTAAGTCGGAGCGTAACAGGCTCCGAAATTCTTGTTGACGCCGATAGAGAGATTCGATCGATCGAATATGATCTTTGTCACTCTACTTCTGAGTTAATCGGATCCTCTTGAACATACTTGCGAGAATACAATGGCGAACGACTTAATGGCTCGTGTGTTTTAAACACGTTATTATCATTTGTCAGCTTGCGCTCGTGTTTATCGCTTTAGCTAACGATCCACTTTTTTCCCTTTTTTGCCATAGAATCTCGTTTAATAATTGCATTTTCACGTTTTCAATGTTTTCAACTTTTTGAGAAAAAGCTTACCCACGACATCTTGAATACATCCATTTTACGTCCTCTTCAAGTCTGGAAATCTTACGTCCTAAAAAAACGTTTATTCAGAAATACTTCGATAATAAAAAATAAATTTAAATTATTTTTAAGTGTCTACAAATCGAAATCTGCGATAATTTGAAAATCAATAAAGTCGCAGATTCAATTAGCATGCCTACGGTTCTAAAATCGTTGAAGTTGTTCAGTCTCGAAAATAAATTAGCAGCAGTCAATCCAAACGGTACACCAAAAGTGGGCCACACAGTTAATGTCAACCTGTTCGCAATCCATATTTCGCGTTCGATGGTAATTGCACACCTGTCGGGCGATGCCGCAAACATGATTGTCTAAACCACCTACCAAAGGACACCGCTAAACATGACAATAACATGCATGCGTCGACATGCATCACATCCACGAAATGCAAAACAACAAATTAATATGCGTATGATGATAATAATAACGAACTAGCACTTTAAACGAGATAAATTTTATTATTTATGATCAATGCTGTCATATCGAATTTTTCCACAAATAATTTATCTCTATTCAATTTGCACCGTCGTGCAAGAATAGCGAAAAAATTGTTCACGGTACATTAGCTACAGCGGTAGCAACGATTGTAGCATCGACAGTGGATTTTTATATAAAAAAAATTTGTCTACCGGAATTGCAATAAACTGGAGTGAAATAAAAATATATTTTTCTTTTGGAATATGTTTAATAGGTTTAAGTTAATGTAAATATAGAAATATAATAGTATTTTTTAATTCTTATAATGTTTTTACTGTTATAGATTAAACGTTCTCATTTTTGTTATAAACCCGGTGTTTAGTAATATCAATTATTAATTAAAAATAAATAATTAAAATTTTATTATAAAAATATTTAAAATTAATTAAAAATAATTAAAAATTAATTTAATAACTAGTCGACCATTCTCCAGTACTTCCAGATTCAAAATTCAATTTACTTCTGCGTGAAGTCTAAGGGATGGCATAGGACTAAGGGATGAAAACTTAATTAACCAAATAATCTATAATACTCTTTCGGAGGAAATTATAGTGGGTTTACTAACTTGGTTGAGTAAACGTTTATCCGGAATATTGTTTATCTTTAATCTTCTAGCGTCCACACTCGTCCCTCTGATTTCCTTTCTTGGGAGGCGGCTCCCAAATGAAATTACACGGAGCATGGTACTCTCGGAGAATATTTGATCGTGTCATCGATACTTTTATCCTGCATGGGATCCTCTATTTTTTGTTTTTTTTATGTTTCCTGAAATTTTTGTCAACAGGATCGCGACATTTTCGATGATCTGCTATCGATGTGTTACCGTCAGGATTTATGGAATCCGTTATGAACCACCGACTCGGTGCAGTCTTGTATTTCACAGCCGATCGATACGATCATATCGAATACCTTTGTCAAGCA
Organism: Lasioglossum leucozonium; assembly: GCA_028454225.1. Taxonomy (NCBI): domain Eukaryota; kingdom Metazoa; phylum Arthropoda; class Insecta; order Hymenoptera; family Halictidae; genus Lasioglossum; species Lasioglossum leucozonium. The sequence continues at coordinate 9,189,005 of CM052221.1, read as the reverse complement.
TGAGTGCTTCATTATATCTCGCACGATCGCCGACACAGCAGGGTTTCATCTTTGTTTTGTGACACGAACTCGGGAAATTCTTGTCCGTGAAGGCTTCTTTGTCGATGGAAACAATCACCTCGTAGAAAAGTGTCTACCTAATAAACACGTTCGAAAATATTGATACTAGACATCAAAATCTAATAATGTTTAATAAAACTCTTCTGTACGATATTATTGTTCACGATAATTTCTATCTCGATTTAGCAATAGGCCGTTCAACAAAATTTTTAAATAACATTAATTTTTAATTACTTTTTAAAGTTATTACAAAATTTTATCAATAAGTATTTCCTACGAAAATTAATTTATTTCCAATCAAATTATTTATTTCCAATTACATTAATTTATCAAGTTTCGGTAGTTTGTGGTTCTTCGAACATATTTAATACATACAGTGACTCCCATCAATTTTCGAACTTTTTCAATATAAACCCACATAAAAAAGTTGCAAAATACAACTTTTAGTATTTTCTCTGCAATTCCGATCAATTGTAATTTTTGTCAAAAATTATTTTCGGGTTGCGTAACAAATCAATTGTTGTAATTTCTCAAAAAAATCCAAGTCGTATGGTCCGATATTAAAAAAGTTAACGTGCTTTCAACAGTGACCGAATATTTGTGGGAGTCACTGTATGTTCCGTCGTCCATGTCCAGCTGAAAAATATATTGTGTCAAAGGTGGAAGATATTTTCGAGAATATTTTGAAAGCTACTGAAACTCGGCAAATTGGAGTCGGTGAACGGAAACAAGTGAATAGAAAAAATGCGTATTCTAATCATGCGTCTAGCTATGCAAGCAAAATCCATAACACTTCTGAAAACAAGCAGATCCTATCTAATGGGAAACGTAAAAATATTTTACTCTACATTTTTATTACTATATGTTTTTATCAGATAGAAAAGCACAGCAAGAGAAAAAATATGCTGAAAAAGGATATCTCTGGCTGAAAATGTTGCAGGAAAATCGTAAACATGCTTGTTGAAAGAATCATTCAGGCATGCATAGAAAATGAAAAATAGTATTATGTACACAGCATACAAATACGGTAGAAAAATAAACGATCTATAAAAACAATATTAGTAAAGCATTTGAATGCACTTGTCCCGTAACTAAATATAAAATAATGACGTGTTAACCGTTATGCAAAAATTATTATAAGAGTTTGAATACTATGACTCTTTGATGCTTCGAACGATTGACATAACGATAAAAATTTGCAAAAAATTTCTAAAACGTTTGGAGACGAATGAATCTCTTTTCAAGTCAGTATTATATTTACTCACTCTATCTATTTTATCATTACTAGACTGCGGATCTTTGTGCAAAATGAAAATGTTTTGCAACAATTATGAACAGCAGCGAATAAAAATTAATTTTATGAAAACATCATAATAATACTGTTAGCCCTTTCTAATTTTTTACTGTTTTATATTTTTCCAAGCCAATCATTTCCTTTGATACCACAATTATTCACGCATCAAATATAAATACGAATAATGATCATTAACGTATTTTATACATTTATAGCACTTTCGATCTTGTAAAATTTGTCGCAGTGGAATATTGAAAAAGACTCAATTCATATTTTTGAAATATGGTAAAATGTCTAATAGAGCAAAGAAATATTGCAGATCCAAGAAATGCAGGTAACTGTGACTGGATTCTCTGCTTCTAATCGTGTCAGCAAATGAAAAGAAGATACGAAGGACAACCAAACGAATGAATATTTTTGATAATTTCTATTTTATGAGTTGATATTTTGCGTAATGTTTCTAATTACGACAAAAGTCGTCCGATTTGTTTGATCGAGTACGGGAATGTACATTCCCGACATTTTACAAACTGCGGAACGGAGGGAATTGCTAGCGAAGAAACTGTCGAGATAAGGGAGCGAACCGAGCAGATCGGGGAGTATTACTTTCGCGTAGCACCTGTGGATGATCTGGTACAAAGAGCAAACGTTTCTAAGGTTCAGTTGGCGAGGGCAGGTCGTTTAACCGGGTCTGAATGCTGCGGTGACTTTGAAGTTTAAAATCCGAGAGAGGGTGTTATAGGGGACAGAGTTCCATGCAGGCAGGGTTGAAACCTACCTTGACACAGTTGCGCCCCGACCTCCGACACGTGTCTTCGATCACCGGGATAGATTCTTACGGAAGTAGCGTCGCCTAAGGGCACCAGAGACAGCTCAAGGAATTTAATTAAACCCCACTATCGGCCCATCGGCGAGTTAGTCTTTCTTCCTCGAGTCCATCGACGCCTCACGCCTAATTACCACCTCCTGCGTGCACGATCGCCCGTTTCCTCCGAAGTTTCTTCAACCCTCGCTTCTCGGCTAAAAATCCACCCGTTCCCCGTCTTATTAGCTTCCAACGTAAATAAAGGACTGTCGTAAAGGTTGAGATACATTTTGTTTTTTTTTAGCTATATTTTATAGGATAATAATTACGCGAAAAAATGTATACCGTTGGAATTTTCGCTGTAAAAAGCGTGAAGATAGCGTTAACGGGTAAGAAGTTATAGTCAACTTTGCCGTGTAGGCAAAGCGAAACGAAAACGATTGCCAAATAAAACTTTGCCGTGTAAGTTGGCACACCCCAAAAACTCTGAAAAATAATTAGTGAAATGAAGTGAAAGCGCTTTATATTCGATACTCATTGAGTATTTACTTCTCAGATCATGAACAAAGAAAAACATTGTTCACTTAATAACAATCGGCTTAATCGTCCCATTTACTTGCACAATGTTTGCATGTGAAATGACTTGCACGCAAATTGGTGCATTTCAAGTGCACAGCTCTCTTTCAGCTGTTGCATTCCATGGAATTCGAGCGGCCCGAATTCTTCGACATGTTCTCCGTGCAAACGATACAAAGATCACGACTCTACTGTGGGTTTAGCGTTGTGTGTCGCGTGAAAATTCAATTTTTTCGGGCCAGTCGGGAAGAAAAGATTCTGTCGAAATATTCGATCGCGTCGTTTCCTCGGCGCTCTCTTCGTTTCTGCGTGTCGGAAGGGAAACGTTCAGACCAGGTGTTATTAACCGCGCCCACGCGATCGTGCACGTTTCTCGCGACGCGCGACGTGTAAATATTATCGCGGCTCGTCCGGCCGCGCGACTTTCATCATTTTCAGTCTATTTTAATGTTCACGCGGGCCAGAGAGCATCGGATGTTTCGCATCCCGCTCGACGTCGGACACAATCGAATCGATTCGAGCTCCACGCGTTTCCTGGCGAAAGTGTTGGTCCCATTATTAAATTACAAAATGTCGCGTCGCGTTTCGAGCGAACGAGCAATTACGCGACGATTACACGGCTGATTCGCGCTCGTAAAGAACGAGCAATCAGCCGACAAATTAAAATCATTTGCGCCGTTGTTTGTCGCTGTCCCTGGGCCAAGCTTGCGCGGCTCGTTCGATCGTGACGAGTAAGTACTACCCGTGAATCGCAAGAAGTGAGCCACACGTCATTCCACACGCACTTTCGGTTCTAGCCGAATTATTGGCTAACGTGCGTCACGTCAAAATCTGACCATTGGGCGCGAGCGAGGACCCCCTTCGCCTCTATGCCGTCTCGCGAGACTTCTTGCGAGGCTCGCACAGCAGGTACGCAGATAACAGGCGACGTCTTAAAGACGTCTTTTTTACGTCCATTTTTTGTCTGAACGTCTTATCTCCGCCTTTTCGAGACGTCGTTTTAACGTCTGACATAAGACATCTTAAACACGTCTTTTTAGAGACGCTGCGCCATTTGAACATTTGAAATATATCTTGAAGATGCAGATTTCACATGGAAGTTCTAGAGCGACAATCTCTAGATTTTTACAATACTTCTTTTCAGATTTAAAATCAGATTCCACATTTCAGATTCAAAAATCAGAATTTTTTCAGATTTTTAAGTCCGCGTTTTTCTTTTCGACATTTTCTGCGCGAGTAACTAAACTAAATATTTCTCTTGTTCTCTCGATCGTAATTAAATTAATATAGAAATAGTAATAATTGTCGGCGCAAGGTTCGATCAATATTAACTAAACTAACCTTGAAATTTTTAGGTTTCAATTATTCTGTAAGTTTATTAGGCACTAATAAACCTTGAACATCTCACAGGAAATATTTTTAAATTAAATCGACTCGATTAGTATTTCTACTACGTCAGTAGAACCTTTTTTACCCGATCAAAGACGTACCGTTTTCGAATGAAAGACGTTCGGGAGACGTCTCTGTGTTATCAGTTCGTACTTTCCACGCGACGGTGGATCCAGAGCCACGGGGCTAAGGCTAAGATCACAGTGGACCCGACTTCGTCCGACGTCCGACTTCGGCGCACACGCACGAGCGTTTCGAATGCTTCGGAAGACATGTGTTGGTGGCCGGTACGACCGACTTGGTCCGCCGATGTTCTCGCAGTGGCCCGATGTCGGATTCTACTACAGAACGTGTACGCGTCGGACGAGTCGGACGAAAAACAAAATGATGCGATTTTCCTCCGACCTTGAGACCTCTCTCGAAGCACTTGAAAAGGTTCGGCTACCGTAGACCCCGACTGTTTCGTCCGATTTCTGGCCACTGCGGCACCAACACATGCCTCCCGAGGCATTCAAAACGCTCGTGGGTGTGCGCCGAAGTCGGACTTCGTCCGACGTCCGATTTCGGCGCACACGCACGAGCGTTTTCAGGCATGTGTTGGTGCTAGTGGCCCGATATCGGAAACCAGAAGGGTCTCACAGACGGGCCTACCCACACATTTGAAATGTCGGACGTCGGACGAAGTCGGGTCCACTGTGATCTTAGCCTAAGACTTGTCCCCCTACTCAACCGTTCCCCTCCTACGATGCTATTCCCCCACGCGTCCGCCGCGGTTCACTCGCACAACGCGTTTCGTCTCTGTCCTGCATGTCTCACAATGTGACGTGACTCATCCGTTACGGGCTGAGAGGGAGAGAGTAAGCTGGGAGGGGGGCTGGGTGGATTGCGTATTGCGATTTTCGGTGAATGCGCGCATCTATTGTCGCTGGTTCTGGACGCTGAGAAATCGCCGGAGAAAAATTGTTATTTCATGGCGTTGATATCGAATGGCGCACCCTTTTCTGCACCGACGAGTAAATAACAAGTTTTATGCGGTTGCATGGCGACGTAATACCTCCACCGGAGCATCAGCCAGCTCCAAACCGTTTTTATCCTAGTAGGAGATCATCGTTTTGGATGTGCTCCTCGATTGTGCTAAAAGACTGTTTCGAAACTGGGTCACTTTGTCCCCGTGTATGCACATAAACATCCTTTGCGGAGTATAAAATCTCATGAGCTTCCTGCTACGTTGTCACGTCCCAATAAGTAACAGACGAAACTGGGCCACGGGAAGTAAACATCGGCGCGCCGTTCTTCGCATTCTTTTCGAGACATCGAAACCCCGGAATTACTCATACCAATTTCGGTTTTTCGCACAATCGCAGCCATTCGTCGGAGCTGTAATTATTGTCGTTGTAAATATTGCTAAAGAAATTATACTTCGAATTCCAAGAGTGATTCGTTAATTAAACATAACTGAAACAACAGTTCTATGTAATTCCAATTTAATCCCAATTTCATTACTAAACAAGCACAAAACGTGACTGATATGTTTCACCATATAAAAGTGAAACTACCACAACTTATCTCGTAATTAATAATTATTTAATTGATATTTGTGTCATAATGGCATAAAATCTCCTGTCTATTGATTAATACGTCACTTTTTCGTAAAAACACGTACAGTTTCCTCGGATCGCTAATTACAACTAGAAATTACAAACTTGTTTCATGATATAATTTTGAAATCATGGTTGCATACGTGTAGATTGCAAGTATTTATGCAAACCTAGATCGCGACAAATTAATTTCTAGTTACTCGCAATGCATTTTAACATATTTTCGTTGTTAACATTTACGTTTCCCTTTTTTATACGTACCATGTTTTCGAGATAGCCAAAGGAAGTGAAATCACCATGTCCAGTAGCCAGACACAAAGTGCATGCATGATTATTAAATTGCGATTTGACTCTTGCGAGTCAAATTTCAGTCAACATTTACGAGGAGAGGCTACAGTGCGGTGCCCGAATTACAAATTTTCGGATCTACAAATTATCCTCCCCACCCTCCAAATTTTATTTTGGGCCCCCAGAAAAAACCAATTTATAATACAAAGAAAAAAAACTTATATAAAGAAAGAAAACGTATGTTACGCAAACAAACAATTTAAGTTATATACAGAAATGAAACTTATATTACATAAATAAACAGATTGAAATTTTTAATGCTTTTTAGGAAGGAGAATTATAAAAATTCAATAAACACGAAAAGTATGTTTTTTTTGTCAGTGTACTTTCAATTTGATTGAAATTACGAATAATTTCAGTAAAACTATAAGATAATAATGCAAAAATTTTAGGCCTTCCGATTACGGGCCCCCAGCGTTACGGAGAAAATATCTCAGATTCTTTAACGATACTATCTGCCGTGAACGTAATTTTCCCGGATTTCATAACCAGTTGCAATCAGCAAAACATTAATTTCAGAGAGAAGCGAAATTGAACACATTCCTGGAGGCCTTGCGTTCGAACTTGTATAATAATTTCGAATACTCGTCCCTCAGCAATAAAACCGTCGGTAAAGGTAGATCGCAATTAACAAATGGATGGATCTAATAATAGTAATGTTGCCAACGAGTTTCGGTAGATAAACAGTCATGAGCTCGCGTTATTATTACTATTATTATGGTACAATAGAATCGTAGCGATAATCGGTAGCGTGGGAAAGCCGACGGTGTCGAATTATTCGTCGGGCTGCCGCTATCTGTTCGCGAAATGTCGCCATTTTGTGGCGTCCGAGGTACCGCGACGCGTAAAACCGGTATCGGTTCTTGCGGACAGAAAATTGGCGCGGCGCACTGTGGGAAAATATGCTCCCGAGGCACGCCGAATTTCTGCGAGAGAGAAGCAAATTTGCAGCGGTCTCGGTGACCTCGCCGATAAAAGCGGGATTACAACTCGAAATTTCGAGTGAAAAAACAGAACTATTCCAATTTCATGCGGCCGAGCCCGGCTTTTATTTATTCCGTTGTAGAACTTGTAATTAATACCATTCGATTGCTCGCGAGATCGAAAAGCGACGGAGCACTTTAGATATCGCGAATGGAAAAAGTACAACCGGATCGAAAAACACGTGTCACTAGAAACAATTTATTCTCTCGTAAAAAGAATTAGAACGACGCAAAATTCTAAGTGTAATCCACTTGACGAATAGATCGTCACCCTCGTCACGTGACTCAGCAATTGATATTTATGCTACAACTTGGTCTGTGCATTTCTGTGAGAAGCTATTTGCATCACTCGTTTTCGACGAAGTTGAAAAATTGATTTTCGGAGGAATAGCCCCACGTGTGTGAAAGGTCTGGAGGAAATCAGCGTTATTTCGAAGTTCCTTTCACTAAAGGGGCAAAGACAGAAGCGGAGAATAAAGAGACGGGTTGAGAAAGACCGCAGGTCAGATCAGAGTCCGTGCAGAGTCAGTCGAGGCCCAGTCCAGAGTAAGAAGTCCGTAATTCGTGTACGTTAGTTAACTCTGTTAAATAAAATCCTTACGCAGCAGGTATTGAAATTTTCGGGTCCCGACCCGACCCGAAATTGTCGGGTACCCACTTACCCCTAGAACTGGTCCACTGCTAGTGGAAGTAGTGAAGCGACAGCGGGGAAGAGGTTGCCCGGGCCTGATACACACCAAGTAACTCGGACATTGTCAAATATCTCACTAAACTCTCTATTACACCGTATAGCATTGCTGAAATACGCGCGAACGCGACTACGCACGATTACTACCATCAAATAAAACCGGACAAGAGAAGAACGATGTTTGGGTCGCGTACGCAGGCTAAAATATTCCTTCTTTCATAGAACGTACGCGTTCCGTTGTGCAAAACAGTTAAAGAAACATGACGGAAAACGCGAGATTTGAATAAACTATTCCCGGCGCGCTGCAATCATCGCACGCAACGGAACAGCAAAGAATGGTGAATCTCGTCCGGCCAACAGGTCGTGAAATTAAAAGAAGAACACACAAAAGCGTTCCCTCTAACCGTCGCCTCACCCCTCCGGCTGCCCCCCTCCGCCCGGAGCATAAAAAAAGCTCATACATATTAAAGCAATCACGAAACAAAGGAAATCCTTTGTGGCGGGCTCCCTTTTCGCGTCGCGAGATGCGTCGAAGGAAACAAACGCGACTGGCAACGGACGGCAACGTTCATTTTCACGATTGTTTTAACCGGTCCTCGCTCGACGGACGCCGGGTCATTTTGACCGGTCCGCCTGTAACGCTTGCCTGAGTGTGACAAATGTTTTTCTCATCGTTGAAATGTAAACGCGGCCGGTACGTGCCAGACCGAACGTACATGTACTGGGTTGGCCGGAAATCGTCGTATAAACGGGCACGTGTATGTATACATATAGAAAAATAAGAAAAAATTTCAGTATAACATTTTCTCAACCGAAGCTTCGTTTTCGAGAAAATCGAGCTTGAGAAAGCAGCGAATACGCGTGCTTTTACATTAGAATCGTCTGTTCAGTCTGATCATGGCCAATTCTACTTCCTCCATGCATGTACTAAACAGAGTCGCAGAGTCACGTGACCGGATCGTGGCGGAAGCGTGGGGGAATAGAGGCGAAGAAGGGGAAGGTAAAGGGGCGAGACAACTCTTAATCTCATAGTAATGTTAAAGCACGCGAATCTAACTGATTTTCAAAGTCGATTTTTTTCGGAAACGAGACGTCGAACGAAAAAATGTTATTCCTTTTTTTTATTTATTTTTACACGTACCCCCGGTTGTTCTACGATTTCCGACCCACCCTGTATGTAGTTGGAGTAGTGCGCGATTCGAAATCACACAGTACCTCGCGAAAGTATCCGAACGTTTACATTTGCAACGCTTAGCATGCGAACGAGTCTGTTGTGCAGTATTTAACTCGGCGTCGTTGAACATAATGCTAGCCTCTCGTGACGCTAGATCTTTCAAAGAGGATTAATCAAATTTGAATATTGAAATGATTTCAGTACCAAAGATCACCCATAGTTTATGTTCTGTACAGACGCTCGCACTGAAAATCATAATGATGTGTATCGACGGATAGTTTAACTAGGTTTAGCAACAGGATAACAAATTTCACGAAAGTTACATCACCAACTTCTAGTTCAATAAATTTTCTTAACTTGTATAGATAGTGTAGAATTTATTTTTTATTAAAAAAAATACGACCAACATTGACTTCGCCTACGAAATCGTAAAAGATGTGATATAACGGTTTACGTAATATACGTGATAACAATTATTTTTACTTTCACATCTACATTCTATTTCAATCTACAGTTTCGAATAAAAATTACGTTTAGTTTTCTGCAGCGAAAAAGAAAAATCTTTTATTGTTCCATATAAGTTTGCACATCACTTGGAGAACCAATGCTTCCAATTGCTAAAAAAAATAGCTAATCCGATTTTAGAAAAGTTATACTGTTTTCAGGGGCGTTCGAACACTTTCGTGAACCACTGTAAGCGGCCTACCGTTTCGTCGTGTATATGAAAATTGTACGAATGAGCGACATCAATGAAATTTAAATGATCTGCTTCCCTTTGTTTCTCGCGCGTATAAAATGTCAGTATCGCGAGTATTAAATATACCACAGCCGACAAACTTCGCCCGAAACTGCACGAGTAGTTGTATAACTAATTCTCCCAATAGTCAGTTGATTGGCCACCGCCGCCCAGTTTAATCCAATATTAAGGCAAACTAATGAAATGTGAAATTGCGAGATGTTAACTCTCAGATCCCGAAATAAACTTTCCATACATTTGTATAATATTTCATATAGCATTCAACGTTTGATACAGATCAGCGTTCACGCATAGAGAGGCGAACCGTCGTGTGTTGGTAAAGCAGGATAAAATTTGAACCCCATAAAACGCGTTAATAACCATAATCATATGTTAATCACCATTACGAGATGCTAAAACTATGAAAATATAAACTTAGTATATCAGCATTTTAACCACTTTTTGTATTTCTTAAAATTCAGTTTCGAAACTAAAAATTCTGAAAAAAATTCATAGATGTGCATTCTAATAGCTGAAATATGCCTGAATTTCTTCAGAATTTTCAATCAAAGACGATAAGAGAAATTACGGAAACACCTGATTTGCTTTGTCACCACATGACTAACCTCCATGTCGACATAGACGGATGAAAATCGGCGCAAAGTATTTTCTATGGATAAGCTATCGAACGACTTATTGCAAATTCAATTTGGTTTGGGGGCACTTTTGACCACCTTATCCGGCTATACCATTTATTCGATGATCATTTTAGTTGAATACAATTCTGTCATAGGGACGTTCACCGATGCTCATTGAGACACAATTTTCCGTGGAATTCGCATGATTGCATCGCATGACATTATAAGGACAGTCGGAGTTATTCGCGATCGAACAAGATGACCGACAGATTTTCTCTATTTTCCGATTAACATTAAAGTCGCTGGAAACGCCGCCGCGGAGTCTTATCGATCGCGATGTGACACTGAGAATACAAAATGCAAATATCATAATGCAAATGCCGCCGGGGGGCATTAGCATAAAGATGTATCCGAGGCGAGGGACGGCAAGGGAACGACGAAATTTTTACTTTTCTCTCCCCGTAGGCAACGCTCTTGGCCGAGTTCCTGACAGTGGTAATAGATAGTCTGTGTCAGACACGAAATTCCATTCTCTATGGTAACTACTGGTAATATCTGTGAAAGCTAACGCCCAGTTGCCGGGAAAGACATTCGGATCTGCGGCGAATTTGTGGACAAACACTTCTCGAATGGCACTACTTTGCTCGATAAGGTTCCTGTCGTAACCGAGATTTTCGAACGGTTTGTCAAATGTTATGTGATTAGACTGCGGATACTCGTGCAAGATACTCTGCGTCGTTCGCAGCAAGCGACAGCCATATAGAACTTTACTTCCCCCTTCAACGATTTAAACATATCGAAAATATTGAACTGGCAAGATAGTTATTTCCGTTTTCACTAATAAATAGCGATATGTTATGTGTAACTTCTGTTAAGATTATAATTTTTTTCTTTCTGACATTTGATTACTAACATTTGATAATGGGATTGCACAGACATCGAAATATTTTATTGATTAAAGAAAAAATTAGGTTTTATTACACCTTAAAATACCGAAATTACTTTCTAGCCAATCCAATGGTTTATCGATAATCTTACATTCTTTAATCCGGGTACTGCTTTATACTTCACCCACTGATGTTTGTAATCAACGTGTAAAATCTAAATATGATTCACTTTTACAGATATTCTAATGTTAACCATAAATCGATACCAAAGTATTCATTTAATCATAGCATCGTTAATAAATAATGTAGATTAACGGTAATATATAATTACTCTTGGTACTCAAGGTCGGCAGAAGATCATGACTTAAGCATATTCAAGTATTTTTTCAGCCGATACAAGATGGCATAAAAACAATATAAGTAATCTCCTGATAAAAAATAACGATGACCTTGAGGAAGTTATGAAAAAAAGAGTTCAATTCCATTTAAATTATGCCATAAACATTTTTTGTGCCATAAAAAATAAAGGTTATTTGCTATATTAGGGTGATTAAAAATATAAGAGATATTTAGGTGGCCTCCTTCAGTTGGGACACCCAGTATTTCCAATTTCCCCAGGAGCTCGTCACGGTTCAATGAAATTTCTCTTCTTCGCTTTTTCTTTTAATCTGTCTCGCGCTTTTACAATTTTTGGAGCCTCCAGGCTTCCGTTAATATCCCCGAGAGTGGCCAAGATGGCGACGTAAGACACTTCCGGTGGCGGGCGAAAGAAAAACGGGGCGAATTTAGGAAAGAGGGTCGAGGCACGCGGCAAAACGACAGACCGAATGTCCGCTACATTAATTTCTTCCTCGTTTTTGTTCACAGCCACGGACGAACTTGGAAGCAGCATGAGCACCACTCTACCGTCCGCGCCCACTGAGCTTTCCCAGTTCCCTAAGCTCTGCGAGCTGCGTCGAAAGTTTCCAGTCCTGTACCGCGTCGAGTTCCAGGTGAGGACAATAAATCCCCCTGTGTTCCCTCGTTCAAAGCGGATCACGACAACCATTGATTCAACGTTTTCGAGGTTTGGTTCGCCCCTGCTCCCCATTCGTTACTTCCTTTAGAGAAACTCGCTGCGGAAACCGGGTCCTGCGAATGATTTTTCAGAACCCTCCGAGGCAACGAGTTTCTAGTAAGTTGAACCGAATAAATGGCCATTTTTATCTTCTACCTTCTTCTATATAAATAAAAATGTAAATGTTCGTTTCTTCAAAATCTTCAACCTCCGAAAATTCTTCGCCGATTGCTTTGAAATTTCGACACAACGTTGCATTCGGATACGCGCTTTTTTTGAAAAACTGCGGCGACTGAGCCAAAGCAACGCGTGGCGGGGTACAGCTAGTGCGAAATAAAAATTCTCCAAGTCAATTATGAGGTTGGTGCACGTGGAACGTCCGGTTTTAGAATGCAAAATTTAAAAAACGTCCTGATCAAGGAATACTATTTATTGATATAAGGCAAAGATTAAGTAATTGCGTCACATCGTCACTGTTGTGTTTACTGTAGATACCGAGGGTCAACCGTTTATTTTATAGCTAGGCCTCTTAGACCCAAAAAGGCATCGGTAATACAATACCCAAAAGGCCATGTGTTTTAAACACGAGATAAAGCTAAGGGGCTGGCAGTCCGACTGGCCAGGGTTTCTTTTGCTTTGAGTTAGTTGACTTCGAGAAGCATAAGAGAGCAGTTCTAGCAATTGGAAATACATTTATTAAATCGTGTTTTATTTCTTTTATACTTGCTTCCATATACCTACACTATTGCAATCTACGTACAGAATTAAGTGCTCCCGACGGCCGATTTTCGAAGGCTACGCCCCCACGACCCGGCCGCGCGTCTCGCTCCCCGCGGCGACCGTAGTGCTCGAAGCTGCTCAGGCGCGTATCATAGAAGCTATTCGTGGCGCATTAGGACGTATGAAGGTCAACGCTTTTTTACTTAGAATTTGATACTCTACTCTAAATTCAAAGATTTTTACATGTTACAATGCCATAGCTTTTTTATACGTCAACCGATTTCAATGAAACTTTATACGTGTATACAACTTACTTAGATATACAAAATAAATGTTCTAAATTTTCATTGCGGGCGCAGATAAAAAATTTAAAAACGCGACCTTTACATTTTGCTTTGCAAATATGACCAATAATAATTTTTAATTTTTTTTACTTAACTAGTAAATTAATCCTCCTAACATCACCAAAAAAATTCAAATCGTATAGTCCAATTTTTAAAAAGTTATGCGGTTTTGAAAAGTGTACGAATATTTGTTACACTCACTTGTAAGTACGTCTTCTTCAATTTCGAAATGACAGGAGAGAATAAAAATTCGTGCGATCGTAATGTCTATAAATTAGTCAGTAGACGTTCGGTACAAATGTATGTACATGTAATATGTGCATATAAGCAAAGTGTGCGTTTCAGAGGGTGGTTTATTGAATCACCGGTAAGAATGCGAAAATCGTAACGTACGAGAGGGAAATTTCCACTTACGTATCCAGGCAAGGATGTCGCTCGTACATCCAGGACACTACAAAGTGCCTTAAGATAGGCAGACAGCCAAGACAGGTTCAACAGACATCCAGGAGACAAAGCGATCTCCCGAGAATAGGCAGAGGAATCGAGTAACTCGGTTCAATATCGGTTTCTCATTAGACTGCCATTTTGGTGCATGGATTCCAGCCGTGCCACGTCGGCGTGGAGTATCTTTCGATGCTCGGCGAAGTGGTGAACAGAGCAATTTTCTTTTAAGAGGAATGCAGACACCAACATTGAACTTTTGACTCGTCATCAATCTCCAACGAAACAGACACTCCATCATCATTGCTAACTTTCAAATTCAGAAATAGCGATCGAACTGAATGGAAGAACTTTAAGCACACGAATCGATTATAACAGGAGAAATTGTGAAGCTAACACTGTTATTCTTACTGAGATAGACTCTCCATAACTATTGTTGCGTTTAATGTACAAATATTGAAATTAGTAAAATTAACTAAAGTAAGTAGTAACTAGACTGTTACTAGGAGCAACAGTAAAATTAACTAGAAGAACTATCAGCATAAGAATACAGTTTAACATTAAACTACCACTGCCGGTCAAACGGTCGGTTTTATATTTTGCAATTATTGAAATAATGAAGTTGTTTACGTGGAAATTGATTCGACAAATTTTTTTATCCAAGCATATATTGAGATAAAAATTGCACAAAATCTAAAATAAATAGAGCCTTGTCATTTTTATAGGCTGATACATCTTAATCGCTTTTAGTGCACGGTAGGTTTAGTGTTAATTGAAGACTCTGAAACTATTATTTAAAATTATTTAAAAAAACTACATTCCCTAATTTCTTAACCATAACGAGACTTGCAGCAATTCTTTTGTACTGGTCCAATCTGTATCAACTTCGTTGATTTTGAAGTTTACATTTTTCAGCCGATTAATGAAATTTATATTGTTCTAACAAACATATAATCATTATTATCAATAACATATTATCCTAGAAAAAAATGGTTAAGAATCACCTGTTTACTCGAGGGCTCCCCCGTTGCACAAGGGAGCCCTCCTTAACCAGTTAAGTGCGCAATGTAGTTTCAAAAATCCCCCCCAGATTGCGGAATTAAAATCAAGCAATGACTAGTGTACACGTCGAACGCAGGACGGATGGTGCTATTATAACTTTTACGAAAAACGAGGAAGGTTTACATTTTTATTTGATAAAATATTAACAATTCACTGTTGAGAAAGCAACCGAAAAGAACCGCAATAGACTTGATCCGACGTGCATACACGTGAACGCGCTTAACTGGTTAAACCGTGCGCTCGGTAGCTTAATTTTTCATCAGCAATCGGCACACACGGATTCGCAGAGACCGTATATCCTTGTTCGGGCTAATTATAAACGACGGGTCAATTATAGGTTGCAGGCCAAGATGGCGAGAAAGTATCAACGAGCACGCGACACAATTGGTAGAATTCGGGGGGGGGGGGGGCGTGTCCCGCGCGTAATAAAGTCCCGATGATCGCGAAACAAGGCGAGCCAGTTTTTTTCGCCGGTGACATTGCCGCGTTGTAAAACTCCTCGCGATACCGAAGGCCACGTCGCGCGTCGCGTTGCGTCGAGTCGAGCAGATAAGGAAGCCCAGCCGGGGAACATTGTTACCGGTGCAACATTGCGCTGGCCGAAATTGAATCAGCGACGCGCGCTACGATCCCCGAGTGATTCCGCGAGCGGAAATTGGTCGCTGAGAGATGTTTACCGGGGCGGCCTGGGAAATTTAACGGTTATTCCCGTCGACGAGAACGAGTGTTCGCCGAATGTGATTGATACAAATTAAACGGACCCGACCGATTTCGACGTTTGACATACGAACGGGGACCGCGTCCGAGCGCTGTGACGCCCAAATTGAACGTAATTCGAGTGTTTGGGAATTCTTGATAGGGTATTAGCGATTCCAGCGCGCAGAGAAATAAAGCATTCGGTAACGATATTTTGATTAACCCGTTGAATGCTCGGCCAGCTCGACACGCTCGCCTGAATGTAACAGATCGGCTCTTATCGTCCGGACC
Source organism: Lasioglossum leucozonium (assembly GCA_028454225.1). Lineage (NCBI taxonomy): Eukaryota > Metazoa > Arthropoda > Insecta > Hymenoptera > Halictidae > Lasioglossum > Lasioglossum leucozonium. The sequence goes on along the minus strand of CM052221.1, from coordinate 9,173,218 downwards.
CAAGTAAGCGACTGTTGTAAAGGGTTGGACACGTTTTGTTTCTTTTTTTTAGCTATAAAATTGCATAGAATGATAATTACGTAAAAATATCTCATGTATAATAATTTTTAAACTGATCCTCCTAACATCTTCAAAAAAAAACTCAAATCGTTTGGTCCAATTTGAAAAAAGCTTTTCGGTTTTTAAAGTGTGCGAATTCTTTTTACACTCACTGTACAAATCTTTATCCACGCATACTCAACGAAATAAATTTGTTGAATGATTTCTCGTAGCTGCATCTCTACAATTTGAATTTTCCTCATCTTTTAACTTAATTCCGAGGCTTGGTGTAAACTGTAGACCGACGCCAGTATTCGCCAACGTAGCCTCGACCGATAATGTCCGTCGAATAGTTGTGCTTTCACCAAATGACCAGTGTGCAGGCTTATTATGTGCGAGCAGTATCGTCAGACGAGGGGAAAAAGAAACGCGTCACGTGACCGGGTCGCGGCGGAAGCGTGGGGAATAGCGTGGTAGAAGGGGAACGGTAGAGCGGGGACACAAGTCTCAATCCGGAGACTCTGTACGCGGGTCGAGCGTTTAAGTTTGACTTCGAGATAGCGTGAGCACGATAAAGCTAGCTAAAAGTAACAGAAACATCTTTTTCACCGTCTTATGCCATTAAGCAGCAGAATTGTGGCGTGTTTGTACGGAGTAGACACTGTGTTCTTAGAAACAAGAAGTTTTGGAAAAAAAGATAGGAGTATTTATCGTCTTCGGCTGCTCTTTAAATCTGCGAAGACTCATAAAAGTCAAGTGGATTAACTCTCTTGTCTATAATTCTTGCTCCACCTCCATACTTCCCCGAAGCGAGCAAGCTGTAGAAAGAAAACAATCGGTAATCCTTGGAATTATAAATATCGGACGTGCCATTCACAAAATTCACAGCTGTTTTGTTAACTCGTTATTTATTAGCTCTGCCTTTACCATTGTGTTAGATTGTTACATTAAACAACCATAACTTTTCTCGAAATAAAACTTATCGATTAAAGCTCCATTCTGATCGTCAATATTCTGTCGTAAAATGAGTTCGTCGATTATACCATGTTAAAAACAGAATATCGTGATCGATCACGTTCTTCATTTATGGGATTATGTCACCTCTATTTTTCAGGTTTTTCCTATCGTTGATTAACAGTGCGTTCGTTTACTATCACGTTTTGGCTAAACATCACGTAGCGTTGCTGTTGTTTTTTCATTTTCTCACTCATATAAAAAGAATACATCAGCATTGGTGAATTATAAGCTGGATAGATTATTACAAATTAAAGATAGGACTTAAAAGAGTAGCTGTGCGCCTTCAAATGATATAATAAGAAACCCGTAGACTAGTGTTGGACACGGTCGGGTCCCCTCAACGCTTGCTTCCCCCGCCAACCTTCATTCCGTGCAACGCGCACCTTCGTCGCGTTCGCTGACGTCTCTTGTGTCTTCGGTGCGCCACCGTACGTATTTGCGTAGCTACTCGCGACCAGAGTCGCCAGATCAGGAAAATTGGCTCGAATTGAGGGGAATTCAGTTACCCCCTCTCCGCCATTACTGGGTTAGTCACGACGCAGACGAAGGCGCAACGTGAATTGCGTGCGCGTATCAGGTCACGTGACTGGTTCGCGGAGGAAGGGTGGGAATGCTCGACGCCAGAAAATAACATTGAAAAGACATCCGACATTTCCAATGTGTGGGTAGGCACGTCTGTGAGACCCTTCTGGTTTCCGATATTGGGCCACTAGCACCAACACATGCCTGGAAACGCTCGTGCGTGTTCGCCAAAGTCGGACGTCGGACGAAGTCGGGTCTACTGTGATCTTAGCCTTAATCTGGCAACATTGCTCGCGACAAGCGAAGAGCGTCCTTTGTCCATGGTAACGGCGCTTGCTCAGAGGGGGGCAGCGGCCGCTACGGTGAAGACGTTTTCACCTCAATTGAAGCAAACGTGCCCTACCCTGCTGTAGACTATAATAGTATTTCTTAATAAAAGACTTAATCTGCACTCGCAGCTATTTTAACTTGAAAATTAAATATTTCTTCCGAGCTAGGATAATTCCCTTCTATATTAGTCTCCTTCATTTTATAATTGATTAGATACCAACTTATTTAATAATGTAAATAATATTTCGAATAATGGTACAGCAATTTTTAGAGTGCTGAGGGTTAATAAAAGACTTAATAAAAGGACATATAAAAGAATTGAACGTATTATATAAAAAATACGTGATGCGATATTAATAAACCGTTGCGTGATTTATGATAGGGTGAGGAACTTTTATTCCAGATAATCGTAATTCGGGAATAACGCTTTTCATCCTATTTTTTATCGCTATTCTTAATTCAAGAGAAACGGTTGCCTCCAGTTAACGATCGTATCGTATCGCAAACACGAAAGACCCTTTCATTAATTAAAAACTTTTTCTGGTCGCGTAGGGATCGTGCTAACTAGGTGTTATCGCGTGATCATTAGTCCGAAATGATTGCACCATGCCATTTCCATTATTGTTATCAATAGTAACGATCTTTTATCGTACCCCGCGATTCATGGAATAACAAATCAAACAGTTATTAGGCAATTGCTTGCATTGTATCAGCAAAAGTGCGCATAATTCGCAAAAAACGCCTCCTGTATCAAAATTAATTCGCCGTTTCTATCGTACTATAATTCTCGCTTTGAAGGTTTATTTAATTTAATTTATTAACAAACTATGTAAAGACACGAACGCTGGTAACGTCTAATACGACGAAAATAACGAAATTTACTGAAACACTACATACTCCAAACTGTCAATACTTCGTTTACATTCTCTAGTGCTGGTTTTAACGTTCGATAACTAGATCGTAGATACTCATGCAAATTCGCGTTACTAGTTTACAATAGTAAGGTTCAAGTAGGGGGTTGTTTTCTCTGAAAATTAAACTAGGGCTTGCTTAATCTTCAATGGTGTTTCGTGAAACGTTGTGACAGACAAAACTCGCTTTTATTATTAACGAGTTAATTAGATCGAATGTAAAGCGTAAAATTTTCCAGCTAAAATAGGCTTAAATTGCTTTTCGCGCGTTTTTACACGGTTTTTTAAACATATTTGACACGTTTTATTTATCTTCGCACGGCTTTTAACAAAAGATTTATGGGACGCGTCAACATGACGCGTTCTAATATTTTTAATGGAGAAAAATTCAGATTGTAAAGATGCATGCATGACAAATTAATCAATTTATTTCGTTGGGTATATATGGATGAAAAATTGGATAGACTCGTGCTCGTTATTTTTATATCGTAACCAGACACCCGTTGAAAAATCAACTTCGTATTAGCAACTGTTCTCTCAATAGTTTTACTATTGTTTTACATTTCCAAGGTTCATCAATTATAGTCTTGCATTTATTTTTTGCTCTTTCCGTTCGCCTTTTAATTGAATATTTCATTACACACAACATTTTTTGTATAATACTTTTTCGTTGTTTGATCATCGCCCCTGTGCCTCTAACAATTGGAACTCTCCATTATAAATTTTCAATCAATCAAATCAACAACAATTCAACAGCTTAAACAAAATATTCGCGTGGAAATTGAACAAACTCACCCCTGAAATGTCAAACCCTGCCAAACAAAAATGCCATCCCCTGCCCAGTCGTCACCTGTCAATTCAACAATTATATGTGAAATATCTTCTTGAAAAATGTGCTTTAACGAAAATACTCGAACACATGTAATTTATTCTGTCTGTAGAGTCACGACAGAAAGTTTCATTAAAATCGGCGATCCCACGGATATGGCCTCTCCTTGTGAGCCAACTCTAAGAAATTGAAGGTAGACGAAAATACGTTTCCTCTTTCAATCGTTTAATATATCGAAAATTTTAAAAAATCGTGTTTAAGTAGTATTTTCGCCATAGCTGCACAAAATCTGCATTGTAGAGATAACACATTGCAATTATGAGGACTGTCGCGCGAACAAATGGTAGCGGACAAGTTAATTTCGTATTCGGTAAGCATCGTTACACATAGGACCGGAGGCATGCGTACACGTAATATTAGTTTTAGGTACTCTAACTAGTAATTACTAGTAATTACGTAGGGACGCGTGTTTTCTCTTTATCGGTAGCATACTATATGCAATTAGCACGTACGCTGGCAGCCAATCAAGCACCAGGGGCTTTCGTACTCAACTGATCAGAGCATGCTAGCTCGAGATCCTTTGCTCTGATTCGTTATTAATTGAGAGAGTCCAATTCGAACTTCGCTTTTACTCGCAATCTGAACCTTCATTTTGTGGAGCGAAAATATGGCGAAAACATTAATTTTCTCGACTACGAAAACGTCTTAATGTTGACATTCTAGTCGATTCTTTTATTCGAGATGAAAAATTATTTAGAAGAGTGTAGCGGAAGTACAATACCGCAAGTAATCGAAGGGTGGTCCAAAATTTTTGTAATTTGACTAAAATTGTTCCTAATTTAAATTACGCTAAAAGTTTCTTTATATAATATAAGTTTTCTTTCTTTATATATAAATTGTTTTTTTTTTATGGAGGTCCAAAATTATATTATGCAGGTGGTCGAAAATTTGTAGTCCCGTCACTTTTTCCCGACGAAAACGGTAACCTTATATAGTTTTGTAACATTTGACAACACTGGATTACTTGAAATTAAAATTACAAATACATACGTGTGTTATATATATAGATCGATCTATTATTTACAGAGTGATGTGCATATGGGCAATAGGTCTCAAACTACAGCAAATTCAATTTGGTTTGGGGGCTACCCTTCATATTCCTCCGGTCTAAACGTTCTAGTACATACTTTTTAGCACTTTGTATGGCCATTGTTACACCCACGTGTCTATACTTATGAAATGTGTCAGGAGAAATTAAGCAAAAAATGTGGTGAACGAACAAAGACTGGAAAATTCGCATTTTCCTTCGGAAGAAAGACGAAAGTTGATAAAGTTTGCAAAACTGCCGGAAGCATTCGTTTCTTTTCCGCTAGACTACAAAGAGAATGTCTGTTGACCGGTCTCATTAACAATTAGCGCAACATTTCCAAGCATTGTACGGGAAGAAGCAGAAGTGAATATCAATTCTACAGTCAAGGAATTGTTGTTAAGGGCGTCAAGCAAAGGACCTTGACGATGTCGAATAGAACAGAACTGATTTTGGCATTCGTTAGACAAGTTCTCGTCAAGGCACAATGCTTCGTTAACAAGCAGCGGGCTGGTATACTTTGGTTGTCCGCAAACGTCAAAGTTGGAACGCAACATCCGTATCACCGTGCCGCGCAAAATGTTATTATGAATTCTATCACGAGCGATAATTTCATGAAACTATTCCGTGAAAGGATGGATGATGCAGTCTCGGAGCTAGATTTTCTTCTGTTCTCAAGATACGTTCTCAAGATTCGTTTTTCCCATTTGCAGATAGCGACCAAGGTGGAAGCGCACTCATGCAGACACGCCATGAAGCCAGCCAACAAAGAGAAGAATCAGAACCAAAGATGTATTCCATGTAAGTAAATGGTGACCGCTATCTTTATGCGCTGCGGCACCGTCGAAAGACTGACGATTTTCATATAAGATAAAAAAAGAAAAAGAAGATTTTCTTTATCTCAATTTGAATCGGTTGAAGGGAATAGAACGGTCCTTTTAGTACTATGCTCAGACTATGGATTTTACGATAACAACGTGCAGGTCAAATACAGTAAAAACATTTAACGAATCTAAGACATTATCTACCGGCGATTGTTCCATAATTTGTGAAAGCCCCATTGCCAAGGATTTTTCGCTGCATCCCTCAACGGCAACTACTTCAATCGCGAACCGACAACGCACCCTCGATGACGTAATCTAATCATTTTTATCGTGTGAAAGAACATTTTAAGCTTCTTTTGGTCCAGCACTATTATTAAAAAACCTATAGCACGTCTCCGGTAGATAAAGTATTAACAGGATTTTTGATAATTACGCTGTACCGAAAGGAAGCTTGAAAGTCGTCTTAATAATATTGCATTGGTCCAGAAGTTCCTGCGATTTTTATTTTATATTTAATATACCCAGTGTCGCCATGTATCACAATGTCACGTGACTAATTCGATACTGACATGGAGACGGTACCTCTTTCCTCTCGATTCGAGTAGATTCCCCTCATCTGGCGACTCTGAATATGTCCCAGAACTCGACCACGAATCTTTATGAAAAATAAAAATTTTCTACCTGGATTGCAACGAACTGGATTGAAATAGAAATTTATTTTTTGTCTTAATATGTTTAATAGATCGAAAATAACATAACAATATTTTTAAATTCTTCTAATGTTTTTACCGTTTTAAATTACACCTACTCATTTTCGTTATAAATGCATAAAATCGTCTACCCATAACAATTGTCTATCAGCCATATGTTACACGTCATTCGATAGCTTTTGTTTGCCTCTGTTACGCGATAGTGCACTTTTACGCTCAGCAACAAAAGTGAAGCGATTTATTGTTTAAAAAATATGGGCCACCGAGTGAACAAACATGTGCACCTCCGACATTTTCTGCTCTATGAATTTAATAATCGGTATTTGATTTGCTTATTTATATCCTGAACGCTATGAATATAAAATAAAATCCGACCATAGGATTATCACGGTAAAATCAAGCTTAGTATTTTTCATTGCAAAATCGGCTGCCAATAAAGCGAGTTATGTCTTCGTTGATCGACAATGGTGTGGCGTCGCAAATAATTAAGGTGCGAATGGAATTACCGTTTCACGGTGTGCAGACAACGTTGACAAGCGGCGCGACGGCCGCTTTTAATTATCCGTCGGCTGAAAAAAATTCCGGCTGGACGACGAGTCTAATTAGAAAATGTGGTTATATTCGCGCGCGTGTTACCGTCACAAGAGCAAGACGACAGTTGCACGGTGCGACAAGTGTCGAGGCCGACGCGAACGCTTGCCTTCGCCTCACCGCGGATGAAAATATCGTTATCCCTACACTGACACGGTTCCTCCACTTCCGGTGAAAGTGCCCGCGCAAACACCGCGCCAGCTAGCTTCTTTTTCGAGTTCTTTTATTTGCGGTATAATTAATCTCAGCCTATTCATGTCTCATTCCGAATGGAGATCGGGCAGGACGTTCGGCATACTCGAAAGCAGCAGACCAACGGTGACCGACGGCTAGGAGGTGGTTGAGATCTGGTTGGTGGTTTTCCCTACAAATCCCTACAAATAGGGCATACGACGAAAAATGATGAGAATTTGCAAACGAATGTCCAACGTTGGGCCCACATTTATTATAGCTGGTTAATTAAAAAGGAATTTACCTACAACATTAAAATATCGTACGTCTTACAGACGTTAGAAACGTTGTTGCTCAACCAATCTTCGATCGAAGGCCCGACTAAATGCCAACCATAAATGTTACTAGGGGTACAACCATTAATTGAAACTCTGGGCCATTTTGGGTTCGCAGAGTCCAATCTCACTTCAGGATTACTTCAATATTTATTTGATTGGAAATGAACAATCATATCTATTGATTCTAACCAAAAAATTATTTACAAAGTGTGCCAATATTTGTTTACCCACTGTATAGGGTGTAAAGAAATGTTTGCTCTTTGCTGCCATAGGCGTATCCTACGTCTTCGGATTGATGAGGATTTCTAAAGAAAAATTACCGCAAAGTTGTCCTTGACCTTGAATTTCAAGGTGGTCAAGGACAATTGTATGTGAAGCATTATTATTGTTTAACGTGTACTTGTTTTTGTTAATGCAGACGACTACAACAGAGTGGTGTTGGACACGATAGAAGGCGAGCCCGACTCCGATTACGTAAACGCGTGTTACGTCGACGTGAGTATCGAATCGGCTTGTTCATATTTCCTGCGTTTCCAATTTTCTTCTACGCTCCGTGGAATAGTAACGAAAGCAATGAGACGTCCGAATTAATGATCACGCGAACGAGATTCATGAGATAGGTGAAACAAACGCAAATAAACTAATCTGGAATTCTGCCGGGATCATGCGGAAGATCAAGATCAGGGTTGATGGTAATATCAGAATTCGAGCGCGATACCGCGGACGATGAATTTGAATAATCTATAATCACGCCTCCTAAAATAGTGTAGGAGCCGCTCCCACGGCGTTAAAAGTTTATTTTAATGCCATGCCGACGTTCGATCAATATGGACTTTGCATTTCAGAGTATATTGCAACCCAACGCGTACATAGTCACTCAGGGACCCACCGAGAACACCGTCACGGAATTTTGGCGGATGGTCTGGCAAGAGAAGGCTTGCTGTATTGTCATGCTCACCAAAACTTTCGACTTCATTCGGGTAAGAATCTCACTCTTTCTCCAATTTATTTGTAGCATTTTTTTTATTATTAAAATGACACTAAACACGATATCATTTCAGTTGTATTTAATAGTTCAATTCTGGCATGGCCACCTGCTGCTATGAGAGTCGATGACGTAGAAGCGGCCGAAACAGGCTCGGACAGGCCAAGTCGCGCTGTCCGCCTGGGTGGGGCGATAGTCGCTGACATAGAATTCGAAATTTAGAATTTGAGAATTTGACAATTTTTAATTTCGAAAATTTGATAATATGAGAATTTGAAATTTCGAAAATTAAAATTTGAGAATTTGAAATTTTGAAAATTGAAATTTGAGAATTTAAAATTTCGAAAATTGAAATTTGAGAATTTAGAATTTCGAAAATTGAAATTTGAGAACTTAAAATTTCGTAAATTGAAATTTGAGAATTTAAAATTTCGAAAATTGAAATTTGAGAATTTAAAATTTCGAAAATTTGACATTTGAAAATCTGAAATTTGAAATTTCGAAAATTTAAAAATTTGAAATTTCGAAAATTTGAAAATTTGAAATTTAATAATTTGAAAACATGAAATTTGAATATTTTGTACGTTTCTCCAATCGCTTTGGACATTAACTGCTATTGAGGGGCGCGACCTGTGAAGCAATATTGCGAAACTGTAACGCTACCTATTTAGCTGACAGATTCCGTTAGATTTGAGCGCACAGTTTAACGTTAGGGATACGAGTTTAATAAATGAAAGATCAGCGTTACGCTGAAGAAAGCCTCGCACATTGTCTAACTCTTGGTTGTCACTGGTCCGAAGACCGCGAGCTTATGCATGCGAAATCGACGATGAGCAAAGTAAACGAGTTTGAAACTCGTCGGATGCCACTTTACTTACATACGCGGCTATTCCCTCGTAACGACTACCGACCGCGTCAAAGCACCGACACTTCCATCGCTCTTTTAGGAAAATTTGCTGCTAGAAAAAAAAAATTAATGTTCGCGGTTTACGAGGGTTTAACCTACAAAATTTTCGCTTAGAAATTATGCTCGCCTAAATTTTCGTTCGAGGATGAAACGTTCGTGACGAAAAGTTATATTCGTTCGCGTAAACATGACGATATAAACATTTTCAGTCGACGTTCGTTTTCATTAAAGCAATTTTTAATGAAATTTCGTGTTAATAGACAGCACGCAATTATTATTTTACGTCCGATTAACTGAGAGAAAAAAAGAGTACTACAAAAGTCTTCGCTTTGACTGCATAACAACGCTACACGAGTGCATAAATAAAAAAAAAGTAAAACTGGTACACTGTCATTTATACAATATATATCCCAATAGCTCAGACAACAAAAATTTGTCTTCTTACATAAGATTTAAATAATCGTATTTTGGTAATACGGGGCAAATATTGCACCGTGTGACGGGGCAAATAATTATAAAACGAGTGATCGGGACGAGGTAAAAGTGAAACAGCGCGCAGACGAGTTCGTTTTTTCACAAAGTCTCGGGCCGGTCGAGATTTAAACGGCCGCGAGATCGAAGGCCACGGCGTAGAAAATATTCCGGGGACTGGTAAAAAATGGTGAAAGGGCCGGAGTCTTCATAATTTATCGAATGGAGTTTAACGGTTCACGGGGCAATAGAAAATCGTCGGGGTGCTGAGCTCGCTTCGCTGCACAAAACCTGGGAAACGTCGCGCTCCATAATTCGTCGTCTTTATCAGCGGGGGCGGGGACCCGTTCGCTGTCGCGGATTTTCAATTGCTCTCGCGTGTATTCTCCCGCGCGTATTCACGTTCCATCAATTCGGAGGGAGGGGAGAGTGTGTGTAAGGTGTTCGATGGGGCTGGTATTCACATCTGTCGAACGATAACGAGCGCCGACCGAATCGATTTCAGGTGATGTGCGTCCAATATTGGCCGGCGAGCAAAGACAAGGACGAGGAATACGGCGGGATCGGGGTCTCCGTGCTGAAGGAGGAGGAGCTCGCCAATTTTCACATACGGACGATAAGGCTTTACAAGAAGAATGAGAACGACGTGAGTATACTTTCCCGCGCTGTACCGGCGCGTTTTCACAGATTCCCGGGGCCGGCTCTAGGGTAGTCGATGCCCTGCTGCAAAGTTCCTTTATAGCGCCCCCCTATATTTTTTTTAAAGACGATAGCGATTAATTTTTGGGTAATAGATATACTAAAAATAGAATATTTATAAATCTTTACAGAGTACGCAGTATACAATGTAATGTAATTTATTACATAAAACACTACGTGAAGTGTTTCTATTAAGAATTAGAGATGCTTAAATTCTGAACAAAATTATAAATTTATAAGCAAACGTTAATATGAAGATCTTACTTTTCTGGTTTATATGCTAGCAAATTCATCAATAATTTCTTACACGAAATGTCGCGTCGGGTCGGGAATATGACATTTTTTCGGGATCGGGACGGATACCCGAAAATTTCGAGATTCTCGAAATGATCGAAATTCCCGAAAATTCCAAGAACCCACTAACCATTTATATTCGTTTTAACGAATACATTCATGATTTCATGCTGTCATATGTCATCCTCGAAATTTTCGGGAAACCCGATTTTCTCGGGAATCTCGAAATTTTCGGGAACCCGTTTTGACCCGATCTCTTCCCGACTCGTCCCGACCATCGAGTTCTCGCACATCCCTAGTAGCAGCATCATGTTCTATTGCAATTATCGATAAACCTGCTAACCGATCTTGAGACATGGATGACGCTCGGTAATTTTTTATTATTTTTAATCTCGAAAAATATCTGTCGGCAGAAGCTACTGGCAACGTTAAAAAATTCGTAGAACAATGGTTACATCTCGAAAATGTTGTCACAAATGAAATTTAATATGTCAATTATATCTCAATAAGTCTGCAAAGTCATCTAAAATGTTTGACATTAAAAAATTTTTTAAATATACATTTTATTAAAGAAAAATAATCCAGTAAGACGCTCCCTCGCGGAAGCCTTGCATCACTTGCATCGTGCCTTGGGCCGGCTCTGCCCGTGCCTGTGAAAAATTGACGAGCCGGAAACCAGATGTGTCTTCCGCGTCGCGCGCGATACCGCGCACCGACTTCGCGAAAAATCGCTGGGAATGACAGCTCTCGTACACGCGGCGAATTGGAAATGGCAACGAATAATTTACAACCGGGCCAGATTATTCAACGACAAACGGATTACTTTCTCGACACGGTGTCATGGATTCTGATAACGTTGACGTGACCGGTCCACTCGAAAGGGTTGATGCCACCATTTTGCCCTTTCTGAATTTTTCATGAAAATGCGAATTGAACGTGATTTCCGCATCCGGATGGAATGAAATGCTACTATCCACGCGTCCGTCGCCTGTATAGCACAAAACGATTGAAGTAAATGCACAAATATGACCATGATACATTTTTTTTTAAATTTCGTGAGTATAATTTGTTTGCGCCACTCGTAAAGCGCCTCTGTTTTTGAATGGATTTTTACTTGGAAAATCACTTTTTACGACGGAGATACGTATCGCATACTCGATGTCCGTTCGTTGTAGCTCGTTCATTAATGTTATGTATCAATATTTAGCATGTGCAATATTCAAGTGCTCATTCAAATAAAGCGAATGGAGGGTTTCAACGTGAAATTGAATTTGTAATCCTCCATTTGAAAATTTACGTAATTTTTTCGTTATTTCTCGAGTATGGAGAGTTTATCGACGATAACTGCACAAAAAAATTTGCTTTTAGCGTGTGTTGCATTTCCGAGCTTGTGTGTGACCTTGAAGGTCAACATGTCGCGTACGAAAGAATTCGTTTTGGCACAGGCCTTCGTATGATATAAAAAAAAATACATCCATCCCAATAAAAAAATTGAAGGTCATCTTTATTTCCGACAAAACGAATTACGGACACCGTTACATTGCTTCCAAAAGCAGTATAATTCTTTCCTCTCTCATTCTCGTCGAATCACGGATGAAAACGCTGGCTAGTAATGACGCGAACACCCGGTATACATCATAGCACGGTATATTGTATATAATATGCCCGAATAATTCCCAGCAGAAGTAACGAAGTCTCGCTCAGCTGGCAGGAACCCGCGCAAACTCGAAACTTGTCCGGAACTGGGAGAGCGGACTCCCCAGCGAGGTTCCAGCGAGACTGGATTTGGGAATGAAAGAACGGAAGTTTGATAAAAAGTTGGTCGGAATGAACTATACAGAAGAGAGCCAAAACTTGCGCTAGTTCGGCACCGTCTCGAAACTAGGTGAATACGAAAAGATACGGTTTTGGGGGACGCGAGAGTGGCCGCGACGAGTTTACTCAAACGACTCGTTACGTAACACTTAATTTTATTAACTTGTCTGAAACTGTAATGAAAAGAGAGGCGAGACCACCACCCCACCCCCCGCGGTACTTGAGAGAGACGCCAGGCCGTCATCGCTCTTTTCTTCTCTCTAATTTACAAACATTATTTCTTATTAGCCGAATTGCTTAATAAAACCGCCATCTTGTGCAACGTTTAAGCTCCGCGTTGCGATACACTCGGTTCATTTAGTTGATATATTATACGCGACCGTTTCGTATTAATTATACGGGGCCGCGCATGGCTCTTTGAATTTAGCTTTGAAATTTCCCTTATACATATTTAAAAGAAACGCGCGGTTTGTTTATCCAGCGCACTTTTTGCTTATTCTGTTAACGCGACCAGTAGATATTAGGAATATTGCAATGTTGTATTAAAATGTGTAAACACGAATTTTATGGGTTCACGGGTATCAGTTTATCAAGCAAAATTATCTGGTTGCATTTTATACACTGCGGTTCGCGAAACACTGTTCCTCGCGAACCGCATTCGCGGTATTTCGCGGACTGAGAAAATCATAGTATAAGTCGCATACATTTGTATTTCGTGAAAAATAATGTTTCGCGTTTGTTGTTATAGTAAAACTCCATATAAACTATTGAATTTGAATTGGACTCAGTCCTATGGGACCATTGTACCCGGCCATATAAACTATAGAAACTGTCTGTATAAAAATTAAAGCACGGAACAGAATTTTATTCTTCGCCATTGTACGATGCCCTTATCTGTCGAAAACGCTTAAAATCGCTCAATTTTACACGCGCATAACTTTTGAACCAGTGAATTCCTAATATTATAACCTGGATTTTCGGCATTTTCTCGTCAAGATCTGCAGGATCACATTTAAAAAAATCCAAAATTTTTGGACCCGTAAGCTGAAGTTTAGCCTTTTATTTGACTTTACAATTGCTGACGTTGTCAAGATATTTCCATGGGAAATAATTGAGTAAATCTTTTTATTCGATGATTTAATTAAACTAATTTGATCTTGTCATTTTTAGAAAGTGAAAAATTTTGTGGAACGCATTCACTATACCTATCGCGTTTATGAAATACTCTTTGATTAGAGTCACCGTAAAACGTGGCTATTCTATGGATTGAAATAAATTATAGGGGTTTACATGCAACGTTTTCAATGTTATAAACGTTATTCATTCCCCTAACGATCCAAATACGTTTCCGTTTGTTTTCGAACAACTGCAAAGGAATGTTCGTTGAATTTCAGGAAGTAACAGAGGAGAGGACATTGTTACAATTCCATTACACAGAATGGCACTCTCACACGTGCCCCTTTGGAAACGCGGTTCTGGAATTTCGTCGGCGAGTTAGGGCTGTCGTCGGCCCGACGAGAAAGAACGAATCCGGACCGATGATCGTCCATTGCAAGTAAGTCTCCCGTTAAAAATACTCGAGAGAATAATGTCACGAATATTAATCGTGTAACAAATATTTTCATGGAAAAAGTGACGGTGGCGGACGGTCAGGAGTGTATCTAGCGATTGATGCGAACATGGAGCTGGCCGAGGAGGAGCACGCTTTCAATGTCTTCGGATACTTGAAAAAGTTGCGGCAAAGTAGACGAGGATTGATCGAGGATTTGGTAAATTACAGTTCGAACATTTGCTTTTACACTCGCTGAAATTTATTGAATTTATTTGTGTAACAGCGATGAGCACTAACAAATTTTCTTAGTATGCGTGCAACATTCCTGATCTAGATGAACTATGCATTTCTATACAGAATAAAAATTGCTATCAATTTGCGACCAAAAGTTGTCGATAAATTTCACGTCAAATCGATGACAAAACGAGGGCAGACCCTGCTCTTTTCCCGGGGAGCAGGCTCTGCCCCCGTTTTGCCCTCGACCTGCGCGCAATTACCGAGCCTAATGTGAAAACAGATGAATCGGAATTTGTAGATGAGTTTTGGTGGAAAATTGATAGCAAATCAGAAGTAGATTGCATACCGGGGATTTATTTTTGCAACGAATGCATGCAAGGAAACTCAGAATCGGATCCTTCCGAGAATAGTCTCGATAACGACATTTTATGTTCTTCATGTGGAATTCTTTCTTGACGTATGACATTCCCGTTTGATTCGTTCAGGAACAGTACAAATTCGTGTACGACACGTTAGAGGAATTCGTAATTTGCGGGGCGTCGTGGTTCCCGGTATCGGAGCTGTCCCAACGTCTCAAGCAGAAGAGCGTAAAAAATCCAATAACCAAGATGAACGACTATCAGCGAGAATACCAGCAAATTTGTAAGCAAACGCCCCGTTTTACAATCGGAGATTGCGCCGGGGGCCACAGGGCCGACAACAGGGAGAAGAACAGGGACGTTCTAGTAGTACCACGTAAGTTCACTGCGACGTAAAAACTTATCAAAATAGTTCGATAAGACGACCTCATGGAAAATGTACCTCACGTATACGCGAACACTAACGGATTTAATAACACGGTATCCCTTTAGATTTAATAACATGATACCTCTTTAGATTTAACAACACGGTACCCCTTCAGATTTAGCAACATGATACATACTACAGAAAGCTAAATCAATTTACAACCTTGACTTTCGTTGAATCGTAGCAGCCGCAAAACTACAATACCGCAAAACCCTGCAACGCAGGAGCTCCGTAATCAGAAGGAACCAAAATTTTTGCATTTATTATCTCGTAATTTTACTAAAATTTTTTACTTAAACTGTTTTTTATGTAATATAGATTTCCTTTCTTTATATAGTATAAAGTGTTTTTTTTCTTGGGGTCCAAAATTATATTTTCCAGAGGGAGGATGCCGAAAATTTGTAGTTCCGTCACTGAATCGTAGTATGCTATAATCGTGCATTGATCGATTATTATTCTAGTAGCTTTTAATAGTTCGAGTAGTCCTTACGTTGCTTTTGTAATTGGCTTTTCGAAAGGTCTCTCAATTGTACTACCCCAAGCAGAAAATATTCGATCGAAAGCGTGCACGGGATTGTTGAAAGAATCTTTCAAGTGTTTATTAGAAACGAAGAATGTTTTTGCATATTTATTAGGTAAATATGATAGAAGATTTAATGATGTGTTGAAAATTCTTTTACCAAATATGAAATAATATCTAACATTGTGTCATCGTTGTATGAAAATCATAAACAAATGTAAGTACCATGGCGAAACATTGTGCATTAACATTCTTTTAACATCTTCAAAAATGAAAGTGACGATAGAGATGGTTAAAGAAATGACTACGATGCTTGGAGACGATCGGACCCTTCCTTAAATCGGTATATTAATGAAAAAATGTATTAACGAACAAATAATTGTAACATTAGGCACTTGACTGGTTTGATCGAATACTTTTTATCAGGTGCGTACTGTAGCAAAGAAGTATTGCATAAATACTGTCATAGTGCAAAGTAAATTGAGATGCATACGATGCAGCAAGTAATACCAATGAGGCTTAGTTATTTGCAACTCACGGTATTCTTGCACCAAGTGCAACGCATCTGTAAGCTTTGTCATACTTTCTATTTATATACATATATTAGATGAAAACGTGACGTAATAATTCGTAGTAACTGCAGTCGATAGATAGGCGCACCGTAGTTAGTTCTAGTACGTTGTTCAAGCATAGTAGAAGCAGAGTCGCCAGATGAGGGGAGGGAGCACGAATTAAGGGGAAAATGTTACCCTCTCTCTGCCAGTACCGGACGCGTGCACGACAGAGACGGAACGCGTCACGTGGCCAGGCCGCGGCGGAAGCGTGGGGAAGAAGGGGAAGGTAGAGTGGGGACACGAGTTTTACTCTGGCGACTCTGGGTAGAAGTAATATCTGTCATGTCTTTTGAAACCCTTGAGAATATCTTCACTGATAAATGATTCTTTGTTTATATAGCTGACAACTTCCGACCATACCTCACCAGTTTCCAGGGTAACAGTTACACTGACTATATAAATGCGGTATTTGTGGACGTAAGTGTGTAATTCATTACTTAAAACAGGCCTAGGAATTAAGTGCTCGCGAGGGTCGATTTTCGAAGGCTACGCTCCCTCGACCCTGAGTACGTACCTGAGGAACTCCGAGAGGGCGTAGCCTTCGATAATCGGTCGTCCCGAGCACTTAATTCCAAGGCTTGACTTAAACAACGTTCCCTTCCCAGAAAATTGTTATCTATACGATGTATACATACTAAACGACAGAGAACGAAATCCTATGAAGCTGTAAACCTTTCGTATACAGTGTGTCCGAACCAGCATGTTGTAATTTCTACTAGCCGAGCACTTTCGGCTCTCCCACGATTCTCTTTTCTCGGTGTACACGGTTTTACGGTTCCCCGTTGAAAATCTGGTCGCTAAAAGTACGTTCCGAACAGGGCTACACGAAACCAAGGGAATACATCGTAACGGAATGGCCACTTCGTCACGTGTGCGGCGAGTTCTGGTCTTTGGTTTACGATTACGAGTGTGCAGCCGTGGTGGTTCTGTGTGTGCCACCCCCGGGTTCCACGAATTTCCCAAGTTTTTGGCCCGAGGGGAAACACTCGAAGAAATACGGCCCTGTATTCACCATTGATCACATCAGCCACAATCACTACACGAACATCAAGACTTGGGTGAGAACCGTTTTATTCTTCTATTCCCCTCCTTCATTCTCCTTATGCTTATTTCACAAAATCAAGGCACGGAATTTTAAATGGTGCCCCAAAAATGATTATATAAATATAAATATAATACATATATATATAATATTTATATATAGTATAAATATATATAAATATAAAATATTTGTTTGAAGAGGTTGATTCCTGAGGTCATTTGGAGTAACTCTTTTCTTTCCGAAAATATTCTACGTGGCTCCGTTTTCAAGTTATTAACGAAAAACACGGGCCAATCAGAACCCGGCTTCTGCGGGCGGATTCTGGCTTGGCCAATGCCAACGCTAGACTATGTTGTAGCTGCGCTCTGATTGGACCATATTCTTTGTTAATAACTCGAAACCAAAGGCGCGCAGAAGATTTTAACAAAGGAAGAAATTATTTCGAATGACCCCAGGAATCAGCCCATTCGAGGAAATACAACGTTTTTGGGACACTCTGTATATTTATCAGAGATGATCAGACCTATTGCTGATAAACGTTACGTAAAACAAATTGACCTATGAAATTCCGTAATTGTATGTCGTTGTGAAAATCTCCTGAAATTTCTAATAAATTCCCCCAACAGATCTTCAGAATAAACAAGAAGATAGTGTCACTGACCGAGCTTATGGCCGGCGTTAAAGCTCCTCCGAAGACGGTTCAGCTGTTTCAACTGACCTGTTGGCCAATGGGTCACAAAGTTCCAACGTCAACGAACAGCTTGGTAGAGCTGATGAATATGGTCGAGAGGTGGAGGCAACGAACGGATTACGGACCAGTGGCAGTGGTCTCCCCTGATGGAAGAAGTCGTTGCGGCGTTTATTGCGCCGCGAATGCTTGCATAGAACAAGTGATCCAGCACGGCGAGGTCGACATCTTCCAAGCTGTTAAAACTGTGCGCAGGCACAGGCCTCAGCTAGTGGAGAACATGGTATGCGTTTACAGGCGAACTTTCTTAACATTAAAACAGAATTGGGTAGAAATCCTGTGTAGAAAACTCATCTCCAATGATCTATCGTTTCTTTATTTTTTTAACATGACGGAAATCTTCCAAAGACCCCTTCTGCTCGTGGGACTGAAATTCCAACGGTGGTCCTACTTACAAGGAACAATGTGGCATCCCCGGGTCTTAATGAAACCTTGGGAGGTCGTACTTCTTGCAAAAATATCAGACCCATATTTTTTGAAAACAGTGAAAAACTTGAAAACAGTTTTGCATTTGGATATACACTTCTCTGTGGAACTACAGCACCTCCTATTTCCACCTGATATTGTCGATAACATTTAATACAATGAGTCCTTTTTTCTTTAATTCTTTCTTTATACTTGTACAATGTCAGTAGTTTAATCTCAGTAGCCATCCCCCTTTTACACAATTTTAAAACAAAGACTAAAAATTTTCTGGAGTTAAATTTAATTGGAAAAACTTTACAGATGCTAACTGCTCCTTGTTTCTTTCAGACCGAGTACAAGTACTGCTACGACCTGGTGCTCCACTACGTGCTACACTATCTCAACAAAGACATGAACGAAAAGAAGTGAGAAAGCGAGTTGAGGGACGAGCTGTGGTTCATAGAGTTCGGTCGCGGAGCGGCGTTACCGTTGACGCCGGAGGAAGCGCCGGCGGATGGCGAGCCTATGGTGCCGTGCGCCCAGGGTCGTGTGATCGTGGAGACTGCTAGACCAGCGCCGCCATATTTCGCGACGTGCACCAGGTACCGTAGAGCGGTGACCAGCACGCCGATCGACATAGCGGCTAGCATCTCTGGGACGACGTCGTCGAGCATCGGGCAGATGGACCAGCCGTTGTCGGCTTCGAGCGGCAAGGGTGCCATCGGCAAGACCGTTACGTTGCAGAGTTCGGCAACGAGGCCGGAGGACCTCGGCGTGACATCCTGGTTCCTCGAGGACTACCCATCGATCGTCGATAACTCGCCGGGGCCCACGGGCGATCGTGGCTCGTATACTGCTGGCGTGTACGCCGACGTCGAGGCGAACAGTAAGCAGGACATGATCTCGACCAGGAACAGTAGCATAGAGAGCGAGCAGCCCCGTCCGTCGTTGGTCAGCGTCGCGCCGAGGAAGGCCTGCATGGACCTGCAGGACGCGATCGCTTTGCTGGACGAGACCTGTCCCAATCAGGAGCTCAGTCCGTCCCTCACACCGAGAACCCCGTTAACCCCCCACCCGAGAAACAAGCGAGCACGCTCGAAGAGCAGCGACAACTCCTCCAACTACAGCAACGACCGTCTCAGCGACCGGTCGTTCGAGTCCCGGTCGCAGGACAAGGACAAGAAACGACCGTTCCTCAAGAAGATCGGTATATCCAAGACGGAGGACAAGCCGTTCCTCGCGAAGATCGCGCCGAAGATCATCGGCAAGCCTTACTTGGAGAAGATCGGGCCCAGCAAAGCCTTCGAGAGGCCCTTCTTGGACAAGATCGGTTCCTCGAAGACCTTGGACAAGTTCACTTTCGAAACACCGAGGCACGACAGGAAGACGGTCACCCGGAGCGATACGCTCAGGCCCGAAGGGAAGAAAGTCCCGAGCCCTGGGTTGAAGACGCTGAAGGAGCAGAAGTCGATAGCTACGGTCGAACCGTTCGCGGTTGAAAGGCGACGGTCCGGCAAGGGTCCTCTGTTGAAGATGTACTCGTTCGAGACCGAGGATCTCGAGTCGACCGTTCAGCTAAAGGATAATAGAGACCCGCTGCGGGGCGCGTCGTTGGATGACGTGCTGGACTCGGGGCCAAGTTCTCTGCCTCTGGAAACGACGATCATCGAAGAGACACCGAAACCGGACGCTAAGGAGAAGACGTTGAATGGCGCCGAGTTGTTGAAGTGTCGCGTGACGACCAGCGAGGAGATCATCTTCTCCAGCACGAGCTTCGGGTCGGACAAGGAGCCCAACAGCTGGGGGAACTCGCCGAAGAAGAAATACCAGGTGAAGAAAGACGCGACCGCACCGAGAACGCCAACTCGTTACAAGGTGACCGGCAGCAGCTCCCAAGATGGCGACAGCGTCCCCAACTCGCCGACGAAACGACCGATATCGAACGTCTCGTCGGATCGCACGGACAATTCGCGGCCCGGCTCCTCGCAGAGGGACGTGTACTCCCCGATGAAGATCAGGAGGCAGACATACGAGGACATATTGGACAGAAACGGGAAGACCGAGGAAGGCGAGATGAAGGCTATCAGACAGTCGCAGTTCGAGAGACGGGGCATCTCTTCGGACAACCTTTTGTCGAAGGATCGTGCCGCTACAGGGTACCAAGCGAGAGATCAGATCGAGAAAGGCAGGGAAGCTTCGTCCGAGGACTCGTTGGCTCACCGTATCGGCCGAGAGTACAGCAGGGAGACGTTTAAACAGCTGCAGGATAAATTCGAGCGTCACGAGGTACCGATCGAAACGTACGCGGACTTCAAGCGACGCACCCGCGGAAGCATTCAGAGCGCGATCATGAGGCAGCATGAAAAATCGAAGTTCGACCTGGCCATAGAGATTCGAGACGATGACTCGCCGGAGGTTCCAGCGTCGCCGGCGAAGGACGCGGAGCCCGCCTGGGAAGGTAGAAACGAGAGCGTTCGAAGCACCGTCAGGTCCGTGCTGAAGAAGCAACAAGGCATCGATCATCCCAGCGACCAGGAAGACTACAGCGCGTCTATCAGACGTCCGAAACGACGCATCGTGCACGAGCCTTCCCAGGAAACTATGGATTTGTTGACGGAATTGAGGAAGGTGAAGAGTCAGCTGAGGACCCCGTCCCAGGAGAGGGATCTAGATGTTGATAAAACACCAGCCCGACAGCCTAGACGTATCCTGTTGACCGACAAGGAGTTCTGTCTGTCCGTTGAGAGGGAGAACAGCATTCGGCGTCCGTCGCGAGTGTTGAATTCGTTGGAGAGAACGGAGGAAGGCAGTTTGGACGAGAAGCACGAGGACGGTAGGAAAGATGTGGTTAAAGAGAGGCAGAAGGAAGGGGAAACTGACACGAAAATCCCAGGACCAGCTCTGTTCGAAAAGAAGTGTCTCTCGTTGGACTACGCTGACGAGGAGAAGCCTCAGAAGCCAGAGGCTAGAGCCATTTCCTTGGCCTCTGCCAGGGATCTACCTTCCGGGATCGAGGAAATGGCGGACTACTCCGACCTAGCGTTGAACTGCGACACGAAGAGCTGTTCTTCGGACGTGTTTAACAGTCCTAGCGAGGAGGTTGAGTCGAACGAACGCGGTAACGATCTGGAGAAGGAAGTTGCCAACAACAACGACCCGAACCATTACGCGGAAGTTGACATTGCCATTCCCATAGATCAGAAGGTGAACAGTCCGAAAGATAGGGTTCGGATACAAGGGAGAACGAGCGATCTATACGAGATCATATCCCCGAGGTCAACACCTTTCCGAGCGAAGAAACGACTCGGAAAGATTTCCGTCGAGGAGACCGTTAAACCGGAGAGTTTCACCCTAGGTTCAAAGGTCGACTGCCGATCCACCGTTGCACAGAGACGGACCAAGTGCTTCCCTTTATAACGCATGCCGACCTGCCGGTGGGCGAAACACTCTCTGTGACGACGTTCGCCTAATTTTGCTCTGGAAGAAGTCTGGATCGAGCGTAGAGGCAAACGTCAAGTACTTTTGTCCGGTTTGATGACGTCGGTTCAGATACGATCGAAATGATTTACGTCAAAGAGTTTTATGGTTTTCGTTCTACTAATATTATTATATGCTCTACTAACATATTCGAGTAAACTACCATTTATTTCGTTTTCTACTCGGTATAGCAACGTCTCGATATACGCGAACGATGTACACGATATTTGTCACACGTTCATCCCCGCCATCGCGGGGGTTCTTGAAACCTTTACCAATGTATTTCAGACATCTCTTGGCTTAAAATCAGACATCATATATACTCATTTAATTAACGACATGGAGGTTCCACTGTATCGTGAATTAAACCAGTAAATCTGATCTAAATTGTGTCATGTTTCGCGTCATCTCAATCAGAGGAACGTCGCGAATATGTTAATAAGAGTTTAATAAAAAAAAAAATGTATTGGTAACCGTGTCTATACAAGATGTACGTGACATTTCGGTCCCGAATTTTGTGACATATATCGAGACATTATTGTACGTCTATTAAATTAGTGTATGCTATAAGTTTCGTTGTTATAGAATTTGTAATATTTAAACACCTTTGCGGAGACTATATAATTGGAGAACATACTAGACAAAGATATTTTATTCTTAAGAAGTTCTTCGAGCACGCGTAAACTTGTTAATCTGTAATATCGTGGGGGACTAGAAAAATTTTAGCATTTATCAATATTTCGACCGGTGATTTAGTGTAATGTAATCATGCAAATACGTGCATATCTGCAAGGTAATAATTCTACTTGATGGCACACCTTTACCTCTGTCCTGAACTTCTGTCAGGGCGAAAATGGCAATTAACATTTGCAGTTTGCTCTTGGGGATAATCGTGCGCACTCCCTTTATCGAATAGACTGTCAACTTTTCATTCTCAGCGAACCAGCTGCCAGTTTAATGTCGCTGTTAATTTCACCGCAACATCGTCGCCAAAATAATCTTACTACCATTGCTGTCGCATCCGTTAACTTTGACTTCTTTCACGTGTATACCGACGAACCACCAACGAATTCAATCTACTATATGTATACAATTTTGCGCAACGAGAACAACGTAACATAAAAAGATTTGCTCGTACCGTTCGAAGTAACAGCAGATTCATTTGAACGGCTTTTAAGCGGGACTCCCTCCAACTCGAGAAATCGTACTTTCTCTCTATGAATGGTCGTTACTGCGTTCCCGAAGGAATAGGGAAAGAAGAAGCTCTCGATCGAACTTCGAATCGATTCAACTCGCAGGTATATTCTAAAACGTACCCCGACCACTTTTTAACCGACGTTTCGCGATAGGAAACGGCTCGAAGAAGCTCGATGGCCACTTTAAACGAAACTCACACTAGTCGTTGAAAGCACCCCTCGCGCGGTTAACATCCATCAACGACGTGACTCCTCCCTGTCGAGCAGTGCCTTGTTCGTGGATATATTTATTTAAACGAAGTAAAATGAAACGAAAAAAAAAAGAAAGATTAAAGAAATCCTATCAAAGATATTATTAAAGAAAGCAGAATAATAAAATTCCGACTGCGGGCCGGATTTTCTGAATGGGTCCACGGAGTTGCGCTTTCGACGATACACGACCGATGGCGATCTGTTCTTTGAAGGCTGTTTCGTATGTTTCCAATCATTGAACCGATCCTTCTCCCCGAGCACAGACCAGAGACCACAGACGGGCAGCGTTCGGTCCGAAACGCACAGCGATCTACAATCTCGAATATACATCGAATTTTTCATTCCTTGAAGAAGCAGAAACCGTGTTTTCGAACGCAAGCACGATATTTAGTTCGTATCCACTATTATTCCCTTGCGCTATAACACCGAGGTAGACTTGTGATTACGTTTTAGAACAGAATCTACTAATCGTGTGATTAATTTCCTTTGAAACGAAATAAAATCCTATTTTCTTGCTGTGAATATACATATAGCCATTGGGAAATACATGGACATACAGTAAATATAAACTTCCCAGTGTGCTCCGAGCAAATTTTCATCAATGTTTGCAAGCAAAAGGCGATCATTTTCGTGCCAAGACCACGCTTGAAACAGAACTTCGTCCCTACTGGCTATGAGTTTGCTGACCAAAACTGGTCGACAAATTTCTATGTCGTGACAAATGACGCGAATATGGGTACAAAGTTTGCGCCAAGTCCATGCCAAGTCCATGCCAAATCCATGCCAAACCTTGCCCTCGTGAGGAGGGCAGGTCGGTTGCACTAATGAAGCGGGCCTGACCTTGCTCTAAGAGGAAATAGCGGGCAAAATCGGAATAAACCTAGCTGCAGGAGGGAGACCCGAATTTTATTTAAATTTCTAAATTATATAATTTTAAGTTTCGGTAATTTAAATATTTACGAATCTTAAAATAATGACAATAACGATTTCGCCGATATTTACTCTTAAAGCAAGGTTTGGACCGTTCTTAGTGCGACCGACCTGCCCTCTACACGGGAGCATGCTCTGCCCTCGTTTTGCTCCGGATTTGGCATGGAATTCTGCAAACTTTGCGCTCAAATTCCGAGCCTAATGCGGAAACAGATGGGTCGGGATTTGTAGACAAGTTTTGGTGGAAAATTCGTAGCAAAGCAAGAGCAGACTGCTTACTGCAGGGAGTTCCAACATGCTCCACTCCGAGAACCATGCAAGATCCCCACCATTGGTTAACCCAGAACAAACCTCTTCCCACTACTACGCTACAGACCACTTTTTGTGGCCAAAATTATGATAAAAAATTTGAAAACTTAAACTTGAAGAATTGATTTTTGGCCACAAAAAGCGGGCTTCTGTCCCACTATGCTATGTACAGCCGTAGAGCCGGTGGGGGCGGGAACAGGGACGAAGTGGGGAAGTACCTATTCGAAGTACCTACCCTTTTTTTAGTATAAAAATGCATAACAGATATCCTCGGAGCGAAGCGACTCCGCCCGGAGGCGCGCCCACTAAAAACACACGCCCACCTAAGCTAAAGGGGAGGTTCCTGGATCAGGGCACCTCCCAGTCATCATACCACACGTGTTTGAGCTCCCTGACTCACTGGGTATGAACGGCAAAAAATTTTTTAACCGCTGCAACCGCAAAATAAATTGTAGCGCAAGGTGTTAAGATCTGTTTTCCACTGGTTTAAAACGTCGATAATACGAAAAGATGGTACGTTCGAAGCTAAAACTTTTCAAAGTTCTCAGAGCTACTGTCTATCAACTCTGAACGTTTTAACTTTAGCGATTTCTACTTTTAGCAACAAGTGTTTCTCATTTTTCACGGCTATCTTCCACCAAATACCGTCGATTTGCCCGTCTGTATCCGAAACGAGTTTATCCATTTAACGATGGTTAATCTGTGGAACGAACCTCTCGCAATATCCTTTGCTTTCCCCGATCGATGATTTCGATCATCCTCGAGTTTCCATTTGACGTGAGAAGCCGCGAAACACTTCTAATCACGACGAAGTCTGTCCCGAGGCGACGAGGAATGGATCAAAGAGATGATCGTGACAGATACTTGAACTTACGAGAGTGCAACTCCCACGCTTGCCAAGCCTATTCCCTGTTCGGCAAAGCGCGTGACGTTTTAACGACACAAACGTATAGATATAAAAAAACTAACGATAACAAAATGTTGCGTTCCTCTTATAATTTTTTAGAGGTAGATAGGTCGATGACGTACTTCATGGAATAACGTGGAAAGTAATGGTTGATGTAAATATACAAGGTGATTCTAGAAAATGGGCCGACGAATCTCGGAGCCTTTTGACTCCTTAAAAATACCTTTGAAGAAACATGGCTGCTTTCTATTTGAAAAATATGTGGCATAGTTTATTATAATAATAGATTGATGCTTCTTGTTACTCCGTGAATATTTTACGGAATGTATTTAAAAGAATCGAAGCTTGATCAAATTTACGACTTTCAGCAATCACTAATTTATTTCACGACAATTAATTTTTCCTCGACAAATATTTCTTGCAAAATATCTTTTATATACTTTTTGAAAACGACATGAAATTTAGTCCATTTTTTTAATCACCCTGTAAATAATATACACGTACGTAGAGTGTCTGATGAGTTTCTAATTGCTTTTTAAATACTGTTTAATGCAATCTGTGGTTCGAGAATGAGATCACAATATTGTATATATATATACCCGATAGGACGTTTAAAATATTTTAAATCGTGTTTCGGTGATCTTTATGAGCAATTGAATTTCAAAAAGATCAACAATTGTATTATAAACAAAATGAATGTTTCGGAAATGTTCTCGTTTAACCCGTTCAATACTTTCAGTATGTTTCTGAAAGTATTGATTTTCCTATATTTTATGAGAAAGTTTATGGAGAAACTTTTGAGACACTCTGTACATTAATATAAATATATACAGGATGTTTTAGTAATTATGCCGTAATCAGGAACGGAGTGATTCCTCGGATAAAAGTGCAATTGAAACTTTAAAATGGAATTGTTTCGCTGAAAGGTGAATTTTCACATAAGTTAAACCGGTCGCTTAGTTCGGCATTTAAATACTGTTTTGATAAACAAATTTTCGTGCAATTAAGTACGACTTAGCCAAATACGGTATAACACTTTTTTTCTAAAGAATTCACTTTGTCTCAATTTGTGGCATATTTATTGAAACGCCCTATGTATATGACGTAAAGTACATACACGCTGTCGTTACCCCGGGTGGAATATTTGTACGTATTCTATGACTATTAGAGACTAAAGCAAGTTGGTATATATATATATATATTATATATGATAAAAATATAAATATATTAAGTATATTTGTACATACATACGAGTATACTCGGCGACAAGTATACAGGCGTGTGTGTATTTAATACCTAAATAGGTATTGTACTGTACGGATCCTATAGGTGACGAAATGTGCCAAACAAAGATACGATTTATTGTATGTTAACGAATTACGCTTGTTGTAAGGTGTGTACAGGCTGTCCAGGAAGTACGGGATTAAGGTGCACGCTGCGTACGTTTTGGACACCCTTTGCAAATGTACTTATAGTTCGGATCGACGAAAGTGTATTGCATCGCGTGTCGAGGATGGTAATAGTGTGTTAAGTGTAGAAAAGAAAAAAAAAATGTCCGACAATGAAGCGTTCCACAAAGTGGCGTGTCATTTTCTATAACTAATATACCGGGTGACTCGTACATCGCGATCACTGCGAGCGATTTTGTTACTCTCGAAAATCAAACGGTTGGAAACCTTTTCATCCGGGCCGAATGACCAACGAATACACGAATCTCCCATAATGGTGAAAATCGCTGAACTTCGAACTCGCATAACTTTTCAACCAGCGGATTCCTAACGTTAAAACTTAGATTTTCGGCATTTTCACGTCTAAATCTACGAGATTACAGTTTAAAAAGTTAAAAATCCTTGGTCCCGTAAGGCGAAGTTCAGCCATATTTCCTACAAAAATTGATCTCCTCGGTGAAAGGATCTACGAAAGGAGATCGAACACCTTAGTGATCAGTATGATAAACGAGGAGTCACTTGATCTACCAAAAACAGTAATCTTTGTTCCATAAATGTGAGAGTTAATTAAAGATCGAGTCTTCTGTATTCTCGATTGAGCGGATTTCGATCGAGTGATCCCGATGTACTGATCACCATTTCATAAAACGTAGATCGATATTGTATAGCGCGTACGTGTGGATAGGTTGTAAGTGAAAACAATACGAAATTTCGCCTACAATAGAATAATTATCTCGAGCTCAATTGCGTCTTCGATTCGTGATGTCATAGACTTTTTGAAACGTCCTGTATACAGATGCGCTTGGGCGCGACGCACGCGCACACTACTTTGTCCATCGCACAGGTGAGAATATACGCGTGCAGATTATGTGTATACATTCGTATATATGAATAGATAATATTTATGTGTAATTTTTGCGCATACACTGGCCGATTACTGATTGTCGACGATGTCGCATGTGTGTTCCGAGAGGAGAGTGTGTTGGGAAACGGATATGTCGTCTATGCTTGTTGTTCTTCCAACAAAATTACATCGCACCGTCTTGCAGCCATTTCGTAAAAAAATTGTTCAATTGATGCTGTACGACCAGTTTCAGTATTCATTTTTTTCAGCATACACTGTCATTCAAAGGTTTAGGAACACAATCCTCATCTTCGTAATTAAACGTACGCCAATATTTAACGTTTACCTATCAACAGATAGTATAAAAATAATTTTTGACACTACACCTACCGAGCGCTAAATCCGATTAAAACGTTTTAGCTTATAAAAATGACAAGGCTCTATTTATTTAGATTTTCTGAAATTCTTATTTCAATAAGTGTTTGGACAAAAAAAAATGTATCGAATCAATTTCTACGTAAGCAACCTCAAAATTTCAATAATTGTAAAGTGAAAAATATAAGGCCGGTCATTTGATCGTGGTAGTTTTAGTGTTAAATGACATTTAGCAGTCGATGAAAATTACTTGTGTCGCCACTTTTGAATGTCTTCATCTTCACTTCTTGAATTATACCGGTGCTTAAAAAAATCATGAAATTATTAGATTAACTAAAATAATTAGATTAAAATTACTTGTGTTGCCACTTTTGAGTATTTTCATCTTTACTTCTTGAGTTATACCGATGCTTAACTGTAATCATGAAATTATTCGATTAATTTGAAATATTAAACCTTTTGACAGTGGTGTATGTTGCAAACGAGCGAATTCATAATTGCGGAAGTTGATTGAATTTTTTAACTTTCTTCTATTGAAATTTCCAATTCCACGGCTAAATTGACAACAGTCTCTTCACCCTGATAATAGAATGGTGTTGCGGCAATGTATCTGAAGTAAACGCTCGAGTAATCGAGGAAAGAACAACAGGTACTCGATACATAGTTTGTAGTCTAAATCGTGATCTTTCGTATATAGCGTTTTCGGTCGGTAGAATGCAATCAAAAATATGGTGAGGCAGGGTTTTCATTCAAATCCGAAAGCAAATCGTCCAGACTCGTTCTTAACTTGACGATAGAGGAACAGTAAGTGAACCATCCGGTATAATGGCAGCCATCCGTCCATCTTTTCGGCTGTCCAACGTAAGTCGGTTGAGTTAAGTTGTATTTAAGTGGAATACAGTGGCGGGCAACAATTTCCGGTCATTAACAACAATCTTATTTAGTTATTATTACCCCACACGGACGGATTAGACACTGTTAAACATATTATTGCATAGGTGTGTCATGTCGGCACACGCATGTCGAATTCGTTTACCACCAAGAGCCCCATTAAGTATTACAAATTAATTCGGGATCCGCAATAAGAAAAGCAGACTGCAAATAAAGAAGAAACAGAT
Organism: Lasioglossum leucozonium; assembly: GCA_028454225.1. Classification (NCBI taxonomy): domain Eukaryota; kingdom Metazoa; phylum Arthropoda; class Insecta; order Hymenoptera; family Halictidae; genus Lasioglossum; species Lasioglossum leucozonium. The sequence continues at coordinate 9,143,918 of CM052221.1, read as the reverse complement.
TTTTTTATCAACATTGCAGTTACACAATAACGTTACAAAATTACATATGGAGTTTAAAGTTCTTCTTTTCCAAGTATGCTTTGTTTCAATGAAACTATTTCACTTTCGTTTTGAAGAAACTCGGCAACGTTTCTCGGCAACCAAATTTTCAAAATTGATTGTACATGCTGGTTTTTCGCAGTTTTAATATTTTTAACGTTGAAAATAGCTGTTCAGATAAATAATTGTAGAAAAGTGGAATCCCAACATCCGTTTATTTTTGTTTCAATACGGAATCACGCTGCGTTTCGATTAATTCCATTTGTAAATTGTTGTAAACGTTGTCAAAGTTAAAAGAAACCGTATAGATTACGGTTTCGGTCGGGCCGCGTGTTCGACATGCCTGGCGTAGCAGTTAAATGACTGGAAAGCGTTCGCAGATACAGATGGAATGCACTCCGTATTATCCGGAACTTTTGAAAAAAGCTCGAATCGGATCGTGGATCGATGATTTGCGTGAAAGTTCTTTGTATTCGAGTTTTGAAACTGCGTTTCTTTCTCGCTGGCGAGATTCTAATGGCCAAGAATTGAAGCTCCGATGTCCATCCGTTACGGTCGCGCACCGAAGTTTTAAGAGTTTTATTCGAAAGAGAGTTTATGATTCTTCTTACAATTAGTAACTGTTGACTAGTCGATTTTTCGTGTTCCCGAGCGGTTCGCATCGGACTTGAGAGAATTTTAAACGTTTTTATAGTGAATGTTCACCGAGCTACGTTTTACTTTGAGACGTTTCGTCGAGCTGTTTACATTGCGCGCGCCGCCCGAAACCTACCCCAACGAAACCTCGAACGACACAGGAATTCAAATGTGATAAGTAGGTTGCGGATGTTTATGCATAATACAGTGGAATAAATCTATGAACAAGTAACGATGAAGATGTTATCCATCAATTTTTTCGTTTGCAGCCGAGAAACGATCACGTTCTCGAGAAGTATACAGAGCGTCCCAAAAATCCTTCAACTCCGAAAATGGGAGGTTCCTGAGGTGATTCGAAGCAACATTTCCCTTCGCCAAAATGACCCCCGCGATTTCGTTTGGGAGTTATTAACGAAAAACACGGACCAATCGGAGCGCGGCTACAGCGGACAGACTCTGGCTCGTCCAACTATAGAATTCTTTCTACACTCGTCCTGTAACTGCGCTCCGATTGGTCCGTGGTTTTCGTTAATAAAAGCCGCGGCGGCCATTTTTAGGAGTCGAAGGAATTTTGGGACACCCTGTATTTTTATTTAAATCTTTCTGTGAAATCAATCTACGATACCGTGGACGTGCATAAACATCTACTGTTTAGTGATGCGACATTGTTTCGTTTAACGCTTTAAGAATCAAAAAAGATTGATGTAATCTCGATCTACAACGTTGAAAGCAGTGTCGCCGGATGAGGGGAGGGAGCGCGAATTTAGGGGAGAATGTTACCTTCTCTCTGCCAGTACCGGACACGTGAAGAAGCGAAACGCGTCACGTGACTGACGGAGGAGTGGGGAATAGCGTCGGAGAAGGGGAACGCTAGAGCAGGGACGCAAGTCTGGATCCGGCGACACTGGTTGAAAGTTGGAAAATATCGAAAGGTTAACCCCTTGCGCTACGATTTTCTTTACGGTTACAGTGATCTTCTCTATGGTTCACCGTTTCTCAACGAAAAGGAGAAAAATTTTATTTATTACGTGTCTGTGTATTCTGCAATGACCGTATATCGGCAACAACAATATAGAATTTTCTTTCGGTGTAAAGGGAATTAACGCTAGAACTACCACGCCGGTCAAAACGACTGGTTTTACAATTTCATTTTAAGATTCTTACTTCGTGTCACATGTTTTTCCGCAATGATTCGATGACTTCTGCAGCGACAACTAGCTTAACTGCATTACAACTGTGTAATATAATGAATTTTGTTTAATTTATTCGGAATGAAAATAATTTTGTATCGTGGCTACTTATACCAGTACCAGTCATTGTGACTTCTCAAAGTGGAAAAGTATGCTATAATCTGTTTACCGAACCCGAAATCGTTTATTAGATATTCAGATAGATGAAATTTTAAAATGAACATAAACATAGCCGTCATGTAACGTAACATAGTCGTTGAAATAGGACCTAATTCTTTTTTACATAACGATATTTTACAAGCTCTACAAATGGCGAAACGGGCAGTAGTAATTATAATTCCATGACATGGAATTCCTTTCGTAACATAGTAATAAATCCATAAATATAGAAATATTCTATTACTACGTATTTTTTAAAGACCAGTCATTTTGACTGGTTTCGGTAGAAATAGCTTCGTCGTAACTGTCGGCAGTTCTAGTGTTAATAACATAGATATTTAGTAGCACGCGTTAAATATCTTCGTCGCGAGTCTAACTCGACGTTGTAGTAGAAGGGGTTAATACGAACAACAAGATTACTATCAATTATAGTTTATAATAGGAATGGTGAAGTTTCAAAAAACGACACACTGAACAGCCGTGAACCGTTGAAAACGGACCTCTACAAGTAGGGAATAAAAAGCGCGGATTCATTTTGCACGAGCCGACTCGTGTTTCTTTATAATTCCCAGTCGCATCTCTTCTTCGACTCGGGAAATTACAAAATCTCGCGAAACGTTGAGAACGAGGTCTAAATGCTGTCCATTTAAACGAGCTGAACATAAGACGAGGGAATGAGCAACGTTTTGTAAATTGTGTGATACGTGATTTAAATAAAAAAAGAAACACGGTATAGTACGTTTTGTGTAACATTGGTACGTTGTTGTAAATAATAAATAGATCGTATGTTGTAAAACGTCTCTGGCCCATCCTTCTTGAATTTTCATTCAGTTTACCTATATTCGTTGTCATAATTCATTCAACGGACAATCACCTTCCTAAAAACCGAATTTAAGCCGGTAGCTTCGCTTTTATTTTTTACTTTAGCATTCAACAAGGTTTGACAGAAAAGTTCTTTATTGAAAAAATTTCATTAGATTTGTTCTTACATCTGGCAACTGTTTTCCAAAAATGCTTTATTCTACGGTCAATTAGCGAATTTTTAAAATTTTTTAAACTGGTCCGAACCATTTTGCGCATCTCTGCAAAATTTCGGACTCTAATTTACAACTTTTATTCTTATTGTTAGACAGCGGATCTGCGAAAGGACAATTGTCTACCTGAATTGCAAGAAACTGGAGTGAAATACAAATTTATTTTCTAAATATGTTGAAAATAATATAACAATATTTTCAAATTCTTCTAATGTTTTTACTGTTTTAAATTAATTTCATATGTGTCATAAATGCATAAAATTCGCTGTCTACTTATTAATATTATAGTTATTGAAAATTTCCTGCATGAGCTCTCGCTAAACCTACGTATAGAGGCAATTAGTGCAGCGGCAACACGCTGAAACTAGTAGATGGCGTTGCCGACAGATGAGACTACACTGGCTGCGACACCAAACAAAAACTGCATGTACCATGTATGTAAATAAATAGAAACACCGATGAGATACTGCCAGCACAGACTTGTCCACTGACGGCATCTCGTCGGTACAGAAGGCCACTGAGGAGATTTTCAGTCGGTGAGGGAATGCGAATTATCAAGGAAAGAAGCAGACTTAGGCTGTGAAAGAAGAAACCATATCGGTTCACAGATATTTCAGACGATGTCTTAGTGTTGGTTATTAAGGTTTAAAACTAATATCAAGGACAAAAAATTCCTAGAAATATTGTACGTAAGAAAATATTAGAGCATAATTTTAGGAAAATGAAGGAATACTACTTCCATACGAGATACCTCAATATATAATTTAAAAATATTTCATAAACGAGCATTATTTCCTTACACTTGTTTTTATACATAAGACTCTTATGATAAGAGAGTTACAAAAATTAGACGGTAAGATGATCAAGGGAGTGCTTGTCGACATCGTTAACTGAAGAAATTGTTATAAACATTAAACACCCATAAATAATAAATTTATCACTAATTACTATCAGGTCGATCGAAATCAACCAAAATTAGATGAAGTGGGGAAAGCTTCGCATCACTGCGCAGGTGCGCCTGAACTCGACGAACACTCTCATACTCTGATTGTCGGTCAGTCAGCCAGACGGGCCGCGGACTCCGGCGGACGCGGTCGTACTCCAATTCCAGGAGGACCAAGCGGACCTGGGAATGACTAGGGCCTAACCAGAGGATGACTAGTTGGATGGCCAGAGGATGACTAGTTGGATGACCAGAGGATGACTAGTTGGATGACCAGAGGATGTCTAGTTGGATGACCAGAGGATGACTAGTTGGATGACCAGAGGAAGACTAGTTGGATGACCAGAGGATGACTAGTTGGATGACCAGAGGATGACCAGAGGATGACTAGTTGGATGACCAGAAGATGACTAGTTGGATGACCAGAGGATGACCAGAGGATGACTAGTTGGATGACCAGAGGATGACTAGTTGGATGACCAGAGGCTGGTCAGTGACTGACCACTTACTGACCACTCACTGACCAGTGACCGACTATTCACTGACCAGCGACTGACCAGTGACTGACCACTCGGCCCAGTTTCAACAATGGCGAGTTTGACCATTTTTTTTTATTTGTGAGGGTCTATTTTGTAAGTGTTTATTTTCTGCTTTACAGCACAGGGAGGGCCAAGGGTTCTACAATGCTTTTGTTGGTTACCCTTGGCCCATCTTCAACAATTCTGCTCTCAACCGTTAGTGCAACGGACACCGTCGTTTATTATCAAATTTTATATTTCTGATTTAAAATTGGTATTCATCAGATCGGAGGTCCCTCAGGAAAAGAGGCACCGTAACAATATATACAGATAAATTTTTTATTTCAAAGCATTTTACACAACGCTGTTCTACAGTTATTTACGTAAGTAAAATAATATCGATCTAAGAGCGCACAGGTCGGTGCATGAAACGTCGTTTGTTTGGTCGTCCCATTCTTTTTCACTAATCCGTCAAGGTAGTAAACTATACATATACATATATGCGCGTGCAACGATTGTGACTGTTGCCATTAAGAAAAACGCAATATCAAAACAATTATGCCGTATTTGTTGTGAACGGAATTTACAGAAAACGCTTCGATTCGTCTAAATGCAATAGCATCCATTTTGGCAGTATAATTTTTAGCGTTTTAAATAAAACATCATCATTAAATATCATATATCTACGACATCTTGGAAAATCCGACGACGTTACTGCTGAACCAGTACATACAATAAATGTATACTAAGCATCGTAAATAGGAGATTTTCCCCTTCCTGAACGAATACACAGAACGCGAAGACGAAGCACATGCAGTTCTTTCCGTTTCTTGTTCGTTTTCTGTCGTATACCGGTGGACCCGAACTCTACTGTTTCGACGCGAGTAATAGTCAGTTTGTCGTCGTATTGGCATCGGAGTTGTGACAAGATTCTGTTTGGATACTGGTCTCTGAATTATTTCAAACATGGCTCACTTCCGAACTCCGTCTCCGATGAGGATAAAATTCGAGCATCCGTTGTGGAACGTATGCACGTATAATATACATATAAAAACGGATATAAGTAAGTGTAAAAACGCTTGAACGACTGAAATAAATGCAAAAATTCGAAAGTAAATTCACCTAAATGGAAACTGTGTCGTCGCAACAGCTGCCGTGATAAGGGACAAAAGAACGCCGCGTACGGCCGCACAATTTTCTAAACGGGGTGGTGCATGCGTCGCCGAAGTGCGCCATGCACGTATGTCGCGCACTTCGACCAGCACCGATCGTGTTTTACGTTTCGCGCGCGCGCGCGCGCGACGAATCAGGATTTTGTACAGTTCGTAACGTCGACATTCGAACGTTCAATTTACACCGGTACTTACGCGAGACTTATTTGAGCTAGAAGTACGCGTTCACGGAATTTCACGCATCGCCGCGGTTAAGAATCTTGAAGCTCTCGAGAAAAACGAAACTAACGAGAAAAAGTTGCTAGCGATTTCCGCGATTGGTTCGAAACCAGTGAAATATTCGAGCACGATGTAACCAGCGAAAAAAAAAAGATTTTTCTCATACTGTTAGTTCGAAGTTTGCACGACAACGTTAAAGTCTCTAGGCGAAGAGTAATGCGTTTCGAACGCGAGATTATCCACTTCGGTTGGATAGTCGGCCACGCGCCGCGCCATTAGCTGGAAAATTCCAGGAATAGAGGAGAGATGCGATCATGGTCGTGATCGCGGTCGGTCCCGACAATTCTGTACGTATTCAATCGCGTTTGGGCTTCGCGGCCGCGTGCGAAGCATTCACAGCGAAAAGAACTTTAGGAAGGTCTGCGGAGGAATCGGAACATGAAGAGAGGCTTGATCCACGTCCGCCAGCTTCTCCTGAAACGCAGGATCCTGGTCGGCGATGCAAGGATGACCCAGCGACCGCCAAAACAAGCAACGGCAATTGCGACACAGCTGAATCATCTCTGCGTATTCTTCTCGGAGCCCGAAAGACCTACACACACATTCATTCTCGATAAGTGTATGTTGCAATTGTATGAATCTTACTGTACAGAAAATTATGGTGTATGAATAACATCCAAATTCATAACTAGACTGCGGATTTTATGCATTCCTTCGAAAAACTAGCAGATCCCATTGAAAACAGTACAATCGTCATGGAAATTAAAGATCATTATCTAGAAAGTAGAAATACCTTTCTGCTTTATTCTCTTCTTCTCATAATGGATGCAGACAACTTTTACTTTGCATGAAGATCTGCTGTCTATTCGTAACTTATAAATACTTACTACGGAACATAACTATGAAACGTTGGGAAAAGGTAGTCCTCAGAAAAATATTGCACATATATCGTTTTATCGGACATAGATCTGAAAACAGTCCTCAAAGTTGGGGGTTCGGAACCATATTTGGTCGAATATCTCGGAAACAATTAGAGCTAGAGTAATAGTTTAAATGGCAATGTTGTGTATTTTTTTTATAAGGAATACATCTGCAGAAACGGATTTCCAATATCAGTATTTATTTAAACAATATCTTGAAAAATAGCACTTTTTTCTTACATTTTCCAATAAAATATTCACCTATTTTCTTGAATATTTATATGTAAGAAGAGTATAATCAAATGCAAAACTACCCCTCTAGCTCTAATACCTAATACAAACCCCCAACGTTGGAAACTGTGTTTACCCCTTTAAAATCAGCGATGACCGATAAATAGATATATGTATTGTATCTGCTATATTTTTTTAGAAACTACCTTTTGTAACATGTTCCTGAGCGCGCGGTCTCTCTTCAAAAACGGTTGTCTGTCACGATTAAATGTAAAAAGTTTTGACACGTTCACCAAACTGTACGAAAACAGTCTATGTCAAGAAGAAGAAATTTCAGCCATCCGGTGGACGGCTGTAACCATAGCCTAGACCGGTCTCGAATATTGTAATGAGCGGATGCTGTTTTTTACCTTCGCGCAATGGTAAATATAGTTTTCCAGTCTTTTCCGGGATTATTTTGTCTGGTAGCGGTGATCTGTTGCGGCGTGAAATGATACTGTGCAAGCTCTCGCCAAATTCTTTGTTCCTGGGCAAGGACGGCTAGATGCTCGCACGCTTCCGAGGAAGCCTCGATGTCCCGTGGATCGCTCAGTCTGAGAAGCACTTCTCGACGGCATTCGGGGGGCAAGTCGGACCACTGCGGCTGTTGTTTTTCATCCGGCTGAAAACAAACACCGTGACGATTAAATACCAACGATACGAGGCTCGTATGTGCTTGTTGACTGTAATTGACGTGTAAACATTACAGGGTGTCTGTTTCATCTCAACTCGGTGAAATTTCTTTTAAGAGAATGATGCTATGAACAAACATGTTTGCACAAAAGTTGCTTGGTATGAAGGGGAACGTTACGGGGCGTAAATATTTTTTTGATACCTGTTCGGGCGAGGGAGATTTCAAAATAAATTTTGTTTTCTCTTTTAGAACGCTACACCTTTGTCTACGTAACGTGATAGCGTGTTTTTAGACGAATTCAACGGGCTGCTAACTAAGTAATTTGCTTTCACGGAAGGTAGCAAATTCTAATTTGTTTCCTTAAAAGATATTTCACTGTATTGAGATCAAACAGACACCCTGTACATGCATAATCATGTTACAACATTAAATTACGACGGTTTATTCAAGAAAACTCTACAGAATGATTTTTCAATATACTACAGAGTTACACAATAAAAATTATTCAAACACAAAATCCCTTTAGAATTGAATTTTAGTAGAATGGCTTTATAGGTTCGTCTTCAATGCAAAAGAAAAAATCAATGGAAACCGTCTATTGCAGTTGAAACAGATATGTGTCGAATGGTGTTATCAGCTGGCCACACCTGTGTGATAGTGATCGACGATGCAATCTGCAAAATTCTCTCGAGAGCCGCTTTGTGTTTCTCCCACAGGATTACAGAGCCCAGAGGTCTTCCACCCCAACAGCACCCTGCGCTAAACGCTCGCACTCTTTCGATTAGGCGACGAAGCCTCCCGGTTTGTTGCTGCGACAACGACACTACGCATCGTAAAAGGATTAGGAGAGTTCGTGATTGATCGATCGTGGATGCCAAGTGTGCCGCAGGCTCGTAAATTTTACCTTCCAGCGCGACTTCCTCCAACATGTTGAACAAAACTCGCTGGGCGCATCCGCTGAGACCACCCATTCTGTGACTGACCAGAAGGTCGAGCAGTCGAACGATGTAATTGAAACGCCGACAATCATGTACCGCGGATAAAAAGTCGAGCCTCTTCAGTGCGTCGCTCAACCCGTTGAAACCCGCAATCTGCGAACAACAGATTAACCCCACTGTGACCATTTTTCATTCGTTTTTCCCCCTTTAATCCCAATCCCCATTCATTCCAATCCATTATACGGTTTCTTTCTTATTTACCTCCCGTGCCCGTTCATTCCTAAACTGCAGATTTTATGCATTTGTGGAAAAAATGAGTAGGTTCGATCAGTGGCGGAACTGCAAATTTTTGGTCCTCCACCCCCCGAAAGATATAATTTTGGGATCCCAAAAAAAAAACAATTTATATTATATAAATAAAGAAAATTTATATCACATAAAAAACAAAATGTTAATTTTTATGATATGGTATAATCTTCGACAATTTTTGACTTTTTTTCTTTCGATATTTTTATAGGATAGAGATTTTTTAATACTTTTTAGGAAAGAGAATTGTAAAAATTCGATAAACGCAAAAAGTATGTTTCCTTTGTCAGTGTACTTTTAATATAATTGAAATTAGGGGCGATTTTAATAAAGTTGCAAGATAATAAATGCAAAAATTTGGAATCCCCTCCGATTACAAGCCCCCCCCCCCCGCGTTGCGGGGTCTTTGTAGTACCGCCCCTGGGTTCAATTTAAAACAGTAGAAACGTTGATTTGTCCTTCATTTTACTCAGTTGAAGTGTTGTTTATAAATAAACATTTAAATATGTTTCATGATTTATTTATATATATTTCATATTTATTTTTATTTATACCGTTTATTTATTATTTGTTGTTATGGTTCTTGTTACCCTTTTCTATGAACTATCGATCGCTCACATTTAATATTTTCCAACCTGTGAGCTCGAGGAGCCCCTGGGATTGCTAAAATGGAATTTTGTTAATTCTAGTCAGCTTTTTGAGTTAGCACTAAACCTACCGAGCTTTGCAAGTAGCCGGTACAAGTTGCTTTATAAAAATAACAAGATTAAATTTATTTGAACTTTGTATGGTTTATATTATAATATCTGCTCTACAAAAGCACCTTTGTAATTTCAGTAATCATGAAATCAAAAATCTGGAACCGGTGATTTCACCGGTGGGTGGTAGGTTTAGCGTTAAAGAGCCCATTGCGGCGTCCATCCAAGGGTTAATCCGTGCGCGCAGCGAACGTACGACCTTTCCAACGGAACGACTCGCATAACGCGTCTCGTTTCCCCTTTCACGGGTCCGAGTTAAATATAAGCAGGTCTGGAACGAGTCACTCACCTCGCGCGTGCACTTGAGCGTGATGTGGCAATGCGGCTGGACGACGTTCTCTAAAATTACACGAAACAAAGATAAAACGTTAGGCGAGAGAAAGTTTCGAGGAGACGACGGGACACGCTACCCTTCGATCTTAGGCGCGAGGATTAACACTCACCCTTCCTTTTGTCCTTTTCTTTCTTGTCGAGTGCATCCTTGTCGCCGCTGCAACAACCAAACGAACCGAATGATTACACCCGTTCGTTTTCCCGATTTCACGAGAAATCGACCGAATCGCTACCGAGCAGACCGGTCCGCGCGATCTCTGTGATCCGTGCGGCGCCGCGCCGTTGCACAATGGACCAGTGGCCCGCTTTTTCTAGCCAAAAGCCAATTTTTCAAGTTTAACCTTTTAGATACGATATGCCACTGCAGCGGCTTCCGTGGATACCGTCAATTTAAACGGTACACCACTATAGTGGCTTTCTGTGCATACCACTGATTTTATAATTAATTAATTAATAAAGTTTTTCGATGTAATTACATGAAAATATACAAAGAAATCATAATTTATTCATTTATTTATGTATTATTTTTCAATTATTTATTCAACGGTTTTTTTGCCATCCGCGGCCAGGTGCGCCATCCCAAACATACAGTATTGCGAACAAGCGCGCCGCCGTATCTAAATGGTTAATGCATTGAAACAATTTTTTCCCAATAAACTGACAATACTTTAAACCTCCAAAAATCCAAAATATTATTCATTTCAGATGATTCTGTGATGAGATACAGCATTCTAAAGACAAAATCGTCAAATTCAAAGTAAAATTGAACGTGTACCATACCAATCAGAAGACGGATTTTAGTGGTGGTTTTATATGTGTTAGGAGGTGCTCTTCAAGTATATAATCCAGTCAAACAATGCAAACTTTTAACAATTTAAACTTTTTGAAAGTTTTTCAGAAAATGCTTACATATGCTTGAAATGAGGACTGTTTTATATGAAAATTTAGTCATTAAAAAAAGGGAGTATATGTATACTAGGTTTTAGCTGTTAATGCCTGGACGTTTCACTTTTCTACAAATTTTATGAACTAAACAATAGATATTTAGGCAACATAGAAGTAGAATCAGAATATTCAGTATAATAATATTTCTCCTGATATTTTAGCTGTACATAAGGTATACTAAATGCATTTTAATTCAATATGAACCATTGAGAGCATTATTAACACAATTTTTCAAATATTTTTAATAATCTGACAAAAAGATGTTTCCAACAAAAGTTGACCAAAAAATTTTCGTTTATAAAAAATGAAGGTCTGGGTTAGGTCTCACTTTTAAAATGTTAACATATATTTTTTACTTCACAATATTCCAACTGGTATCGATACAAATTCAACGACCTATAATAACATAACATTAAACCTTGAAATAACGTTACAATAGTTTTGGCCACAAAAAGCGGATTCCTGGCCCACGGTGCGTTGTAACAGAATCGATTCCATCGCATCGGCTACAACGGACCAACGCGCAGTGGTCCGGGCGGCCGATCTAGCAGTTCATTTGGTATAAAAAATAACTCGTCTCATATCGGTATTTAATGCATCTACATTACCTTCGAAATGTTTAGCAATTCCGAAAATGTCGATACGAATGGAATTTAATATAAAATTATAATTAGAGCAAGCATTTAAAAATGAACATTTTGTGAATATGATTTTCGACCGAAAAAATTAATAATTTTCTTTTCGTGAACCCTTCCAAAACTATTTAATATTTCTAAAAAAATTTCGTTTTGAAATAAAGAGCATTCTTTTACCTTGAAAATGCATATCCCAACTTTAGAATTACAGTTCGTCATTTATTAAATAAGTAATTCTTAATGGACTATCGAAAGTTGTCGAAGTTATTTCCCTTCGACATGGAATATCTTTTGAGTTCCAAATAGTTCCGGATTTTTTCAATTTGGAATATTTTCAGTATATTTTTCCTTGTATGATGCCGCAACAATCATTTCCACCTTCCTCCTTCTTCAGGAATTAGTATTATTGTGATTAGTATTAGTGTCACAGATGCTTCAGTGGATATTCACGTTTATCGAATGTATATTCCTTTCTAAATTTCCATCACCTTCAAAAACAATTAAATTAATCAGATTTATGAAAAATTGTACATGGATGTAAAAATCAACATTTCATGAATACCATTATGAATTATTGTTTATTTCAAAGCCGAATGTGATCTTTCAGGCTGTTCCGATAATGAGACGCAAAAATGTTTCAAAGAAACGTCTACAAATTTCGATACAACAAATTTCTTCAAAAATGTTAATTCTATAAAAAATTCAAGTCACCTTCAATTTTTAAAAATCAATATATGTTTTTTTGACTTAACGATATTGTAGCTGTTGTCAAAATGAATCCGACGACCTACATTGTTACAACCTTGAACTTCCAAATTAGTGCTAAAATCTTAATGAATTGCTAGATCGTCCACCCATTGTGCAACATGGAAATCGAGCGCGCAAACATTGCAGCACGAAACGAGACCGAAAGTATTCTCACCGAGGAAAGGAAGCCGCTCGACCACGATCAACCCTCAACCCTGTAATTTAACTTTCTACAGGGTGTCCCGAAAATATTATAAATATCATCCTTCTCAATGAAGATTCCTGAAGTTATTTGAAGTAGTCGTTTCCTTTGCGAAAATGTTCACCGCGGCCTTGTTAAGGAGTTATTAACGAAAAACACCGACCGAATCGGTGCCCGACTTTGGCGCTCTGATTGGCCCGTGTTTTTCGACAGAGAACATTTTCGCAAAGGGAAAAATTGCTTCAAATCTCACCCTTTAAAGGAAGCGCAACATTTTTGGCACACCCTATATAGTACGCGCATCTTCAACTATTCTTCTGTTGAACGGGAATCCGATTTTCTTCGGAGATGGGGCAGAAGAACGAGAGCAAAAAATTAGCGAATTCGTATCTTTGTGTTTCAGTGGCTTCGTCTATTCTTCGATTTGTATCTAGCTACGGAACGTCTGGATGCGTTTCATATGTGAGTGAAACAAAGAAATGATAGATGAATGAATGCAGAGTCACCAGATGCAGGGAGCACGAATTGATAGGAAAGAGTTACCCTCTCTCTGACGGATCAGTCACGTGACATTGTGACACGACAGAGACGTAACACGTCACGTGACCGGGCCGCGGCGGGAGCATGGCGTCGTAGAAGGGGAACGGTAGAGTGGGGACACAAGTTTTGATCTGACGACTCTGAATGATCGCTATAGGGCAGACGTATTGTAATTTGTCAACATATTACAATCGATCATTTTCGATAATCGCTGTTACGCATTGAATAGAGCATTGACTTTATTAATGGAAACGAAAGAAGATTGAAGAACTCGACTCTGCAATCTTCATCTTTCCGGATACGAGTAGGTTCGTCTGCCCTCCCATTGAACAGAAAATGTCTTTTATACCAAAAGACAGAAGAATTAGACGAAGAAGAAAACGAAGGAGGGCCGAGAGTTCGCTCGATCACGATCGGAGCTCGACCGCGGTCATCTGTTCGTCCATTGAACAGATTTGTCCGCGACCAGAAGCAGATAAAGGAGAAGAAGATGCTATACGAGTTTTGAATTCGCGTGGTTTCAGGTCGACGAATCGTGGATACCTGGTCGATGCATGGTCACTGGCAGAGACCTTGATGTAACGCGCTTACGCGTCGACAGAAGGGAGAGAAACCTCGCACCAATAATCTGCGGCATTATGTAACCGTCGGTAATGCTCATAATACTCGTCGCGACGCAAGGTGTGTACGCACGCGTGCACGCACGCAAGAAAAACTTGAGCGCGTAATCATTACGACATATTGGAACCATATTCGGTACCGTATTGCAAGCACCATACCCCGGACTCGCCGAAACGGAAGTAGATTCACGAAATTGGTACAGGTCTGGTTCGGCTGGGTCACGACCTACTTCCGTATCGGGACAGGGTCACGGGATATTTCTCCTCCGACGATAATTCACCTACACTCTACACCACCGGACAAAATTGTGAGCTCGCTGCCTCTTTACCGTTATTTCGTTCGATAAACGGCGGGAGCAGAATCGTAATGGGGTAAATAGGAAAATTAAAGCACAAATTTTATACAATCTACGAGCGAATGATTTAAAATTACTTGCATCGACGTATTTTTAAACATTTCGATTAGTATGGGGAATGAGTAGCATTCTTAATGAATGCAATTTTTTTCAAAGCTATATACATATTGCATTTAATAAAAGCAGAATTATTCGTTACAGCTTCGGCGGTTTTAATGAGGCTAAAAACATTCCCATTTTCATTCGTGTACTAATCGAATTTTACTCTTCGGTATGTTGGCATAAAAAATATAGCATTTCATTAAAAAAAACAAAGGTGACCATCAAATCTCCGAAACGCTTCCAATTACAAAAAAGGTGTGTGAATTACATAATGTAATCCCTTCAAACCATACACCTTTTCTAGAAAAATTTTTTTCATAAAATGCATACTTTGGAAGTTATTGAGGGTGAACACGTGGGACCACCCTGTATAATCTTAACGATTAATTTTCAAATAATTTATTTCGGTAACACGCAAGCCTGGTTAAAACTGTTCGAGCAGTAACATCGTATTCGAGCAAATCCGAGGTTTACTCGCAGCCCCCGGGACTCGCGGTTCGCAATACATAGTTGCGCGTGAATCTCGCAGTTTCGCAGCGAGTCACGCGAGCCCAAGGCCAACGAATGCGTATCTACCTGCTGCACATGAGCAGCGAATCGATGATGCACGTGTGTCGCTCGGTAGCGGTTGCGAGAACGAGAAATCGAGATCGATGAGTACCTGTAAACGGGGCACGGAATGAAGAGGAAGAAGAAGAACAGGGAGGAAAATTCGGAAAGAGGTCTGTTTGTTTCAGAGCGCGCGAAACCGCGGCGACGACAGCCCGCTCGCGTCCCTGTCCGTTTGCGCAGACAAGTCTAGGTATTCGCGAAAGGTTTCACGGTCTCGCGACGACGCGCCGGGGCGTAATATGCGCGCAAGACCGTATTGGTGCACGCGTCGTGCAAGTACCTACGGTGGTCCCGCGTACCGACTCACAAAGGAAGATGGGAATAGATGCAGACATGAACAAAGCACGCGCGCGCACGTTAATTGGACCGATCCGTCGCGAACGTAGAACGCGAGCGTAGCGTTTATCTGCGAAACCCGGCGCAGACCCGCGTCTTGAAAAAGCGGTTCGCGAAAACGCGCGAACGTCATCCGACCGGGAACGGTTATTCTTGGAATTGTGATCGAATTCTCATAAACGGACCACACAGAGCAAAGATGAAAAGTCCAATTTTCCAAGCGTGAAATGAAAAAAAAATTTTACAAATTTTCGGCCCCCTTTTTTATTTCGATATTTTTATAGGATTGGAGAATTGTAAAAATTCAATAATCGCAAAAAGTATGTTTTCTTGGTAGTGTACTTTTAATTTAATCTAAATTAGGGATAATTGTGGTAAAATTACAAAATAAAAAATACAAAAATTTTGGGCCCGATCACGGGCCCCTCCGCGTTGCGGGATCTTGCAGTATTGTAGTACCGCCACTGTTTGCAATACTGCTCACCATTTTTGCTAGATGTACGAACGTATTGTTCGAAACTGAAGCGTAAAATCGAATGTAAAACTCAATGTATTTACTGAAATACGTGCGCCATCTTGAATGTTTACTCGATTAATTTCTCTTTTACAAGTTATGTGTAGTATTACAAGGTCTTTCGAACCCTAGAAAATGTTGATTTGAAACATTTGTCCTCAACTTTGATTTGGGTTTTTAAAAAAGTATTTCTCTGATATTTTGCACAGTATTTACAATTAATTTAGATGACTCATTTTACTCACACGTAAAGTATATTTTAACGTCAATCAACGCGGCTCTCGCGTATTCCTTTCTCATGTGTGGTAAAATGACTTATTAACGATAGCATTGTGTGATTTTTAGTCAAAATGGAAATAACAATCTTGCGAACGAAGAATGTAAATGACCAAAAAATTCAATTTTTACACAATCAAGAAATGTGAAATTCATTGATGGAATACGTTGTTTACAATGGTGCTTACTTTGATCAACATTAAGAAAAAAAGTTGCGTTTGTTTAATATTACGGTTAAAAATTATACATTTCATATGCAACAACCTAATAACAATCGATCTTGTTTGCCCGAATCGGAGAAAATAGCTAGCCGAGTGCCTCGCGCACCACCCTCATATCTTCTGAACGCGAGAAAGTCTCTCTCCGACTTTTCGCACACTACATACTTCTGGGTACATTGTGCTTTAAATAGCAATTGATTTTATTCGCCCATCTTTGCCCGAATCGGAGAAATCCATTTTCTTGTATTTTCATTTCGATTTTTCACGCGTTTCCGACAATCTGATAAATAAATGTTTCAACCAAAAGTTGGTCAATACAATAATGAATTGCAATACAAAATATTAGTAAAAACTCGAATAAAAAATAAAAACAAAAATTACTAATTTTTTTTTGGTCACACCTTCTTGTCATCTTGAAGAAAGTGTTAGGAGTGGATTAATTTAGTAGTTGCTAATTGTCCGGCAACTTCCATAAGCGTCCGTACACCGTGGGGCTGTTTGAAATGTTCAGTACAGTAATGCCTCGCTTAAACAAGAGGACGTTGTGTATTCCAAGGAACTTGTTGTTTCGTTACGAAAAGCTTCGTTGTCGGAGGATAAGAATAACATGGCCAGATTGGAGACGTGTACTTTTATTAAGAAACTTGTATGTACATGTATAAATTTCAGTAACATTAATTTCGGATAAGTTACTTTCGTTAAAATAACTATGCGTATCTGGGTCACTTTCGCTCGAAACGTTTACGGGACATTTCTCTGGGATCAGTTTCGCCGCCAGAGTATCCATCGAACGAGATATTACTGTACTTTGTTCGGTCGCCGAGCCGTTCCTAACGTGGAAGAACAACTCCATTGACAAAAGTTGTCGCGCGACGATGAATCGATAGGCTTCGCGAGAGTGCAACGCGCGAATCGACGTGGGATCCGACACGCACTGTGGACCGTGGAAGGAACGAGTCAAACGCGAGAGAGACACTTCCGTCGCGGTGTTTATTTACATCGCAATGGAATCGCCGCGAGAGAATCGGTTCCTTTATCGACCGAGAAAAGTCCACGGGAACAATTCGCGTAGCAGATGCATGGAGTAAAAAACAATCTCGAAAGGACACACGATAGCTGGTATTTAGTATACAGCGCCGAGGGAACATGGATGGGAACGCGAGCGAGTCGTTTAGATGACACGGAATATTCCCGACGAACGTTACGAGAGGCACGAGCAGCGGGAAGAGGGTCGCGACCGATACGACTGACACGGTAGCACAACTGTAAACAAACCGAGAAGCAACTGTCAAACGAACAGCTGTCACCGTGGACGGAGCCTACGTCACCGTGGCCGGAGCTACCTGGACGGAACCCGCTCGTTACGTCCGCTGTTATTCTACCAAAAAACAAAGAACGTCGCCGAGAAGGTGGAAAGAGAGTCGAGACGACGGTCGCTACTGATCTCGCTCGCTCTGCGTCGCACTTACCGTAGTAGGAGTGAAAGCGTTTTATTGTTGGCGCACTCGAGGATTTTTTTCTTTTCCCAACCCTCGACGGTCTTGACCCATTCCTCGCCAGGACTGCGCCAATCCTTCGATATGAACGGCATCGTCTGCGAGCAGAACGCGAGACGAGCGTAGTCGCGCGCGCAACCGTACCTCTCCCCGCGAGAAACCTTGGAAAATCCAGCTCACTGTTTCGCGGACGCCCAATGTTTGGCAGCGAGACAGCACGGTTCGTTCGGTCTGGTTCGCGGCTCCGATCGACCGCGCATGGCTTTGTTTTACTGACGTCACTCTCCTATCAGCTGTGCGGCCATCCGATCGCTTCGCTCTCGCCTGTCTGAATATTCCCCCGCCATCTTGATTCTTATTCCAGGCGCGCATGCGTCACGCGACACACTGCTCCATACCCGCGATATTCGAACTCGTCCTGGACACGTATCCGACAAAGGCTGTCGCTCGCTCGACAACGCCAAACCAACGTCAACGCGTTTACATTATTGTACAGTGAATCTCGGTAATTTTCGGACACTTTTAAAAAAACCATCACTTTTTTAATGATGGACCATACGATTTGGATTTGCTTGAGAAATTAGAACAATTACTGTACTACATCAAGTAGTCATTGAAATGTGAATGTGTTCACCTATCCGCAACAACACATCATCGATACTCCTCTTTTTTTTTCTCATTTTGAGTGGAATGAAGGCGTTGGCGTTGGTCCGATCATGTACGCTGAGCGACCGCTCACTTTATGCACAGAATCTTCGACTACGTGTAGCAGATGTTTTGTGAAGCGAAATTGCAATAAAAGTTTTATGAAGCTATTAGAAATGTTCCCGAAAAAACGGAGCTAGGGAAATTATTCGCGTACTGCTGTTGGTGTACTTCAATGGCTCGTAACGTGAAAATAAATCCTTATTTCTGCTTGTAGCTTTACACGCTCGGTACACCCTACACATAATCGAATATTTTGTACATTCTTCGATTCCATCCAGCAGATACATGTCAGTCGTTTCCTCCTTTTCCTACAATGTATGTCTTGAAAAAATACAAGACACGCTTGACGCAAAGTATCCTATCTGGATGTGTATAGAAAAGCCGGAAAATATGTACAATCTTTAAGTTATATTTAAATCGTTTAAGTGTTTGCCTGTTTCCGAAACGGTATCCGCAGATATCGAATTTTGTTCTTTTTCTTTTTTTTCTTCTCCTTCTTCCTCCTCTTCTTCCTCAGTTTCCGAATCAGTAGGCGGAAAATCTGAAACAGCTAACGAGACAAACAGAATGTAATGCCAGTTGTCTGGACTTACGATTGAATAAATCATTGTAAATTTACCAAGTCTATCTATCTTTTCCTGTCTGGCATCGGCGAGGAATTGTTCTTGTGCCGCTATAATTTCTTCCGAATTCGCACAAAGCGAATATTTCTTCAGCAATTCGTCGTTCAATTCTAGAAAGGAATGGCCCCAAGAAAATTTGTCAAGATAAAAATTGGCTTCCTCTGGAAATCCTGTTATGATTAATGCAGCTGCTAGAGCTTCCACGCAACTCAATTGACAAGGTTTGCCATAATTGACTGGATTTGCGGCGACTAGAAACGGCAAAAGGCGAGGATTTGGAGTTCTCATTCTATTAAATGGAGTATCGTCCAAACGTGCCCAACTACAATCAACGACTGCGCAACCATAATCATGTACAATATCACGATCAGTTGGACTGACGCACTGAAACAGAATGTGCTACTTGAACCTTTCCACTGCTGCGTACTCTCACACGGAACCATCAATATATACAGCGGGATATATTGCACATTGTTATAAAAGAAATATAAAGAAAAGAATTCGAAGTTGGTAACGGTTGATCCATTTCTTCATCTTTGCTACAACACTTATCGTATTTACTTGTTTTCTTCTGGCTAAAAATTTTTAGGGTTTACTATATTATTTAGAAAAATAACGAACGAATATAATTATAAAATCGATCACAAATTGAAATAAATAAATACTTACATATGGAACAAGGGAATAATTTATACGAGTCAATTCACGATGCAATTAGATAGAAGTATACGTACGAGAACAGTGAAATTAAGGTAGAACAGTATTAATAAAATTGTGCTAACATTGAAACAGTTGCGGATATTCAGCTATTCGGAGTTACTATGTTATGTGAAACAAAAGATTCTAAATACGTTAGATCGGTTTTGTAGAATGGTAAATGTGTTATAGTAAGGAAAATTTAGAGGGCATATGTGTATATGCCTGTCGTATATATTAATAGGTCTGTGAGGGCATATTTACCATCTTCGTATATTATACATGCTAGATATACCTTTTGACCAACTGGAGTCAGGACTAAGCCTGGAAACCGAACACCTAACCTCAGTATTTTCACCAGACCATGCCTAACGAGTTTTCTACCGGAACATTTCTTCGGGTCACATTGCCCAAGATCCCACATAGCGACCGGGAAAGGGGGTGACCATTTTTCGGCTTCCTCTAAATAAATTTTTCAATATCATTTTTCGTGTTTTCGTCGAGATCATGCAACAAAATATACCTAACCTGATTCTTCGTCTTCCTTATCAGATTTGTCTCTTTCCTGGCGATACCTTTCTTCTTTTCCAACCACATGACGAGGTCGCCTCGTTAATATATTCTTTTTATTTTTCTTCCCGCGAGATGACATGAACGAAATCCCTAAATGATTCCTAATTTAACACTATTTAAAGACTGTCCCGTGGTCCCGTGCCCTTTGACGACTTGTACTTGTCAACACACCCACAAACCTTAAGCTCTGACGATGCTATTCCCAGATTGCATATACACGTGCGTGCACTTTTGAATAACTATATATGTATAACTATATATATATACATTCTCGACAAGATAATAATATATATGTGTTCGCATATACACATCGAAAGAGCTATATTTAGCTCAGATTTAAGAGATTATTATTTCATAATGTATACAAATGCATTTTTTATCTTTTGAAGCTGGTTTGCATCTATCGAAAAGTTTCTTTATTTCTAAAGATGTAGTTCATTTGAGACGCGTTCTTTGTAAACATTGAACATGCATATTTAAAAACGGAAATTATTTTTCTATATAAAAATGTATATAGTCGTTTTATGGTTAGAACGCGTGAAAGCAAAAATACTAAAATAAATATGTATCAGTAATATTCGTCTTGTATTTGGATACAATCCAGTGGATAGTGATAGTACCACTGCATCAAACGGCCCTGAAACACTCCCATAGTATGAGTAACAAGTGGCCGTTCTGTTCTCAATCGGTTCGCGGAGCACAAATCGTTCACAGAACGATGCTTCTTTGAACATGTGTTTGCAAGCGTTTCCATTCGTTTAAATAAGAATGCATTGTGTGTTGTGATATTCCGTTTACTTAGAAGGTAGGTAGAAATTGATCGCATCGAATGCAATAATATGTCCGTAACGTCGAGATTATAATCCTGCAACCTCGCATAAAAACAATAACCAGCTAATACGTATTTGTATTTAAAAGAAGACGTGTTCTGTTTTCTTCGTTTTAATGACGTTCTTGTTTTATTCGCGCTGCCCCGTAGCCCGTGCGATATGGATCCAGGTATCTAAATATTTAAATAATGCTTCACATTTTTTAATAGGTTTTCAAAAGCAAAACTCGCAATTCACGTAATTATGTAATTGATGTGTACGTAGAATATTACTTTACGCGCGTATGTACACACAGTACCGAAAAAATGAATGTATATATGTATATAGTAAGTTGCACATATTTAATAAAAGTGCATTTTCAAGCATATAATAAATGTATTGCTTTGAATCAAATGACTACTGTAAATATCATGAGTTTTATATATGTGACCATAGTTATTGTTTAAATTTCATTAGAAAACATTGGCACAGACACAATTATCAAAGTAACAGATTGGCTGCGTGGTCTTTGGGAAATGAGACGCCGGACAGGCCCAGTTCAACAATGGGTTGATTCATTACCATCACCTGCAAAATCAAACTTATCAATGGCAAGTCCATGTCAAAATGTACCTTTGGAACCAGTTACTGCTTCTTCAATGACACCAACAGAGCCTAAAGACATTCCATATCCTCTGGGAATAAAATCCCCAACCATGACTATATCAGCACCTATTCATGTTCCTAATACATCAACAGTTAACACATCCGGCCTACACAGGTATTACAAAAAACAGAATTTTCTTTTTAATGCCTGTTCATAAAATTACTTGCAGAGTTAAGAACTTAGTTCTCTTCGATTGCAGCTCACTGCCTCATAAATTGGTACGTGATCCAAGTTTGCAGTCTGATAGCAGTCATTGCAGCAGTGTGGAAAGCTTGTTAGAAATGAGGAAAGCAGATCCAGAAGCTATTTTACTTGGCCTAGGATTTGGTGGCTGTTCAAGCAGCCCTCAAGAAAATGGTTCTCTTTCTCGGATACCAAAAAGGTTTTTACAACCATCAAAGCTCAAAGGCATAGCCATTAATGATTTTGTGAAGCACCAACAAGAAACTAGCGAATCTTTTGATTCTGTATCTTTAGGATATCGAGGATTAACAGGTAAAATGTAGAACAAATTATTAATTAGCATTTCAAGAGTAATAATGAAATTTTGAATAACAAATTAGTTAGTCTATAAATATCAATACATCCAATGGTAAACAAGTGGATAAATTCATGAGAGTCAGTAGTGATACTATGTTATGGAAATAATAATTTTATAGGAAGCGATGGCACATTATCTGTGTCTCGATTATATCCACAACGCAGACATTCTGGACCAATTAAAGTAGTAAGTCTACTGACAGATAGGACATATAATTTAATTATAAATTATGACGTTTATTTTGGTTTGTTGGTAGCTATTTGTGAATGTGTATGCCTTTAAAACATTTAAATCTCTTTTGTTTTTGCTAATGTTTAAAGAAATGCACAATATTATTAATATATTATATGGTATCGAAGAAAACAAATTTTTATTTATCAGATTATGTAGAGCATATGCTTGTAATGTAAAGAATTATGTATATTCATTTATAAAATTTGAAAATACCAAATGTTTTACCATGAAATTTATATAGTTTAGCTGATTATTAAATTATTATTTGTTGCTTGAATTTGTCATCATTATTATTGTTATTATGAGTTATCGCTATTGTGAAGTATATTATAAAGTTCTTATTAAAAAGTATGAAATAATTTTTTATTATATTTAATAGGTTCACCGTACGTAGCACCATCAGAAATTGTACAAAAAATTATGCAACGGTTACGAGAACATGAAAGTCATGAACACGATCCATATGCGATGTACAATTCTTACGAGCAGTATAGTCCACTTCAACAAAGTGGTACGCTTTCTGTACTATCACCGGATAATAGACAATTTTTGGAGAGGCCACGATCGAAAAGTCCTGATATGCGTAATAAACGCATGATTATCGGTAAGGAACGAGTACATTTTAGACTTTTCTTTCATTGAAAACATTACAATTTCACGTGGCAAATTCTTGTATGAAAACATACATGCTTCAGGACAAAAGTCTTTTGCGTTTGGACATGATGGGGACCTAATTGAAATCAATCCTTCCGATGTGAAAAGAACGTGCGAAGACAATCTAAACAATGATTCTAATTCTACCGAAAGATTACGAATATCTAGAAATTTAGAAGACATGAACGTAAATGATGATAAAGGGTTTGAAGATATCACCATCCAGGAAATGAACAAGATAACACCAAAGAAATTATCTTTCGACAATAGCATAGAACTTTGTAACGATAGCGTTACGGAATCACTGGAGACATATACAGAACATGTAAATGTACAAGACACAAAATCGGAAGATGATATTGATTGTAAAGAGGATGCCGCCTTTTTAAATACAGCATTACTAAATTACTCTGATATTCGACGAGCTAGCGACGGATTCTGCGATACGAAACAATACGAAGAGAATTTATCAATGGAGCATACTAGGAGACACAGTGATAGTTTTGTTCACGCGATTGAGAATGGTAGTACCGAGTCCATTTTATCGCAAAGAAGAAAAACCTTGAGACGCCAGGCTAGAATAAACGATATAGATGCGATAAATTATTGTACTTCCAAAACGTGTATTTCGGATACAACGGAAGAGAAAGTAATAAACTCGCAGGAAAAAATAGATATCGGTGAACAGAGTAAGAACATTCAAGCGAAATCATTCCAAAAGATTGATGAAAGTATAAAATTAAAAAATAGAGACGAAAGTTGCGGTAGACATTGTAATGCGCTTTTAAGAAAAATAGATGATTCAACTCAATGTATAGATGATAGTTTAGACGAAGAAAATCAACAACATAATGTCAGTAAACACTATGTAGAAGAAAGTCAGTTAAGACAAACGTGTATTGATAGTGGAGAGGGTACAACAAATTGTTGTTGTTGCCGATCTGGTTCTACAAAGTATTGGAAAAAAATGGACAAAATTATTCAAGAAAATAAGAATTTTGAGAAGATAGTGAAAAAAAATAGAAGGGAAATGGCGGAAATTCGTGAAATGTTAAGCAGTGTATTATCCGTACGGTTGGAACCTGGTTTTTGATCTGAATAAATAAATTTAACGCCAAAACCATTTTCGGCAACAAGTGAACGGTGACAATGATTGATTAAACAAATTGAGAAAGCATTTTATCTTGTACACTATATTTCAAGTTCCACTTCACTGATCTATTTGAAGAATGAAATATTTATTTTATACGTATCAGTAAGTAGCGCTATGTAAAAACATTTTTAAACACCACACTTCTAGTAAAACTGGCACACAGAAGTATCTCAGGAAGTAATTAATACCATAATAACTGTCAATGCCAATGGTTTGTGTACGAAGGAACATCTTTATTCATAACAGCATTTTAGTGTTTTTATAGTTATAAACAAAGATGTAACTATTTTGTTATGTTTTTAAATTTTATTCTTATTGTATAATAATATAGAACAAATACCAATGTTCAATACACAACATTTACAAATAAGTTCTCATTGTCACATACAATTATAATATTTCGTTATGTTTGAATCTTACTTTTATTGTATTATATTATACTTGTTACTTTTAGCAGATTTCTTCTCTGTTGAACATTTGAAGTTATATTATTGTTACATCAACGTACGAATAATTTTACAGTTTGATTGTGTATATATGCAATAGACTACAAACATGATTAAAATAATTTAAAAGTCTTTTATTAAAATCAAAAGGTATAACGCTATGTTACATTCCCAGGGTCAATTAAAGAAATTCGTAGAATTTCGAGCCGTAATTTTGTCCAGCAATAATGTGATAATATTGTGTAATAATACATTGTTTATTGCATTCTTTTATTTATAATTGTAAAGGAATAAATTAGTGAAATATGTAAAGGTTACTGAACATTGGTACGTATGTGCAATGTCTTTGTTCAAATTCCGAATATATATCTACTGTTTGTAGAGTCTTTGATACTTCACTTACAATTGCGGCCGAAAAAACAGTCAAATAAAAACGTTTTAGAAGAGAAAAAAAAACATTTTTTCTAAATATTTAACGACTGCTTATATTTGTAGCGCGAACATCAATGCTAATAAACTACATTCCAGATCTGTGTGAACAGTGAGTTTGTTTCTAATAATATATATTAGATAAAAAATAAATTGTTAGCGTCGACCTACAAAGATATGAATGTATCAGTTCATCCTTATGAATTGCATGAAACAAAAATATATTTTTTATACTATGTTTTCTTTATCTTCATATTATATATTATAGAATATAATACATTTTTAGCATCTACAAAATGACAAGACGATCTAATATTGACATAAACATTATAAACGAATTATAGTAATTGCCATAAAATTTTCTCGAATCTGCTTTTTGTTCAAAGGTAAAAAACAAACTATTTCGCACATTTTAAACTTTCTTGCCTGTTTTGATGTTCACACTACCTTGCATTCTTCACTCTGAAGAATAGACACTCTAAAGTAGAGTAGTTGCTTTTCAAATTTATTCGCACGAGTATAAAAAGAGAGCCCTGAACTGTAAAAATCTGGATGTGCGCAGCTTCTATTTGATAAGGTTATAATACTCTTGTTTGTGCTCAAGATTCTCTGTACTCTATGGTTACAATTAATAATAATTTGTTTTTAGTATAAAATGAATATTGATTTGAGCGTCTCGGGAACATCAATTATATTTCAATGTAAACGCTTACTAGTTCAAGAAAATATGAATATAGGAGATGTACTTATAGGTACTACAAATAGAAACACTTCAAGTACAACTTTAAATATTCTTCTTATCCGATATAATTTGAAATTTTAGAAAGAGAACTCAGAATTATTTTCAAATATATCATTTAATGTTTAAAATTTTAAACTTATAAGGAAAATTATATTCCTTATTATATGCCTACATTCCAATAAGTTTGATGTACATAGATTATACAAACAGGATAGTCGATTTTTGTTTTGTTTAAGAAACGATGAAATGTACAAATATGGGAACACTGAATAAATAATTAACACAATTTGTTTTTACCCTCTTTTCTTTCTTTCTTTCTTGAATGCGATCCATAATTTGTATCCATAAAACTAGTCCCAACATGATATATCACTGAACATGATTCGTGACAGTACAATTTAATTTCTTGTTCACACTATTGCTATCGACATAAATTTATTATACATTA
The DNA here is from genome assembly GCA_028454225.1 of Lasioglossum leucozonium. Taxonomy (NCBI): domain Eukaryota; kingdom Metazoa; phylum Arthropoda; class Insecta; order Hymenoptera; family Halictidae; genus Lasioglossum; species Lasioglossum leucozonium. The sequence goes on along the minus strand of CM052221.1, from coordinate 9,117,524 downwards.
CACACTTATGGCCACGAAAAATTCTCCAGAATTTAAATAAAAAGTTGGGAACAACATGATTTTTCAGGAAAATTACACAATGATAGGAACACAACACAAACGGTAACTGACACTGTGATTTCTATATCTAACTTTTTGCATTTTGTTGACTAAACATAATGCAAGATTTAATTACTCAAAGTAACACTATACGATATAAATATTTAAAGTACAGTAGACGGCCATGTGAATTTTGAGATCATGATTGCGACTGTTACAAGGAAAAATCAAGACAGCATTTAAAAAATAATTTGCAGTTGGAATAAGAGTTTAAACCTTGTTAAAACTATAAAATATAAAATGTGAGTGGATATTGTATATTTAAATAACTGGATAATAATAAAGGTTTACAAGTAGCTTTACCGTTAATTGAAGCAAGTATCTGGATTCGATAATGCCATCAATTATATGTAAAGCTACGCTTTGCAACAAACTAAGATCCATGGTCCACTCAATTTTATTCTCAAACACGAATCTGCTAGAATATCAATTTGTAAACTGCTTCTATGTGTTTTCGTAATATGCTTGTGTAGTGTTTATTGTGTACATGTGAATGTGGATGTATTCTTTCTTAGCATACCTTAAAATGTATATAAACAAATAAGATCAATTCTGATCTTATATTTAGTCTTCTTTTTCTTCCCTGAAAAGAAAAGAAGAAATAAATTTTTTGATTTCTTCTATGATTCCAATCTAAATATAGAGCAAATATAAAGAAACCAAAGAACTTACTTTACAACGTCCTGTTGTTGCTGATCAAGATGAAGTTCAACAATTGTTTCTGTTCTACTTTGAACTTTGAAAGTAACTTGTGCAGCCAAATATTTATCTTTGTTATTCACCGACCATCCAGAATACTGCAATAGTCAAAGATTGAAAACCTAGTAACAAGTCCAACAGCATTATAGTAAACATTTAAAACTTACGGTCGATGTGCTTTTGTACAATGTTTTTCCTTCTTCTTTGAAGGGTAAAAACTTTTGTAGTAACGCTTTTCCATCTATCCTCCATAACGTTGGTTCCGTGCTTCCGCCGATGTCTGCTTTTGCAACAACAAATGCGCCAGACTGTAAAAACCAAAATGGATAATGAAAACAATTCATTGTTCCTATATTAATTGAACAACCTTGTGCATCTACATACGGTAAAGTCTTTTGGCGTTTCTCCAGATGATTCGTTGAAGCTATTATCATCAGAATCTTCTTCGTCTTCATCTTCTTTCTCATCTTCTTCTTTCTTGGACCGTCTCTTCTTTTTAGGTTTCTTTCCTGTGTCAGAATCTGACTCGTCATCTTCTTCATCATCTTCCTCCTCGTCCTCTTCTTCTTCTTCGTCCTCTTCCTCTTCTGAATGTTGTCGCTTTTTGGCAGCTTCTCTCTGAGGCCTCTTCTTAGTACCGCTCTGAGTAACATTAATTCGAATATATTCTTTGAATATTTGAAAATGGTACGTGAAAACTGATGACAGTACGGTTGATACATTAACACAATGACTGCTATGGTAATCACTAGAGACCAGCATTATACATAGCTGACCTGTGCAACTAGACTCAATAAAAATTTGTAAACTTTGCGAACAGTAACGTTTATAACTGCAACTAACATTAGAATAGCGTTGCACAATGATAAGTGGTATTTTCAGTATTATAAAATCAAATATACATAAGTATACATGATATGATTCTAATATGGACAATTTTGCTTCTGTGCTCGCAGTCAACGAGTTAAAAATGATCAATTTTTAAAAAACTGCTACATGTAGCTGTAAAAAAATATTTCGCCACGTAAAACGCATTCTGGAAGCTGATTACAAATTTATAAAATCGATTACAATCTAAAATAAGAGAGAAACTGTAAAATGCACACGCGAAACAATCACTCGCGGCGCACGCACGCATGCATGCATGCATACATACACCGCACAGGTAGTAGTTGTACTGTTTTGAAGAATTCATTGGCCGGCGCCACCGACTGACCGGCCGGCAACGATAATTCGCGGCAGTGGCGACGACAGACGCGACTTCACATTAATGGTCGATAAAAATTATTTTGCATAGAAAATTTACGTCGATCAGACATAGACCTTGTCCTTGTATCACCAATCACTGATGACTTTCATGTATTCACGATAAATCAATCGAAATCATTTCTTATAGTAGATAAAAATTTCGCGAATGTACGAGGTACTGTGTAACGTGTTTGTCACGGGTTCGACGGCGCTGTTAACACAGCAAATTCATATTTGAGAAGATTAATGAAAAACGACTCGCATTTGATAATAACATGGCGAGCAGCGTAATATAAACAAAGAACAGGAAACTATTCGAACAGAATCGTTGAATTGATTTCGAAAAACGTTTAAAACATTTCCCTTACTTTCTCTGGAAAATAGCGGATCGAAACGAGAGATTTCGATTGACAGATCTTTACTGGCGAATAATGGCGTATAAATGTTTTCGCTCGAGCTCGAGTCCGATTTGTAAGTCCTCTTGGAGTATGGACAATTACAATCGGTGAGGAAACAAAGGGACAAATGTTGAAAATACATGAGAATAAGGGAAGCAAAGCGTTAGCGTGGGCTTACTTCGACTCCGGGCTCAGGAGTCCACTCTTCTTCGGAGGCCCCCTCCATTTCTTCTGGATCGTCCGCGGAATATTCGTCCTCGTCCGACACGTCTTTGGTTTTCTTCATGTTGCTTTTGCGCGAAATGTTTGCAAAGTTTCCCGAGGGAACTCACTGAACGAGAGAAACAGTCACGAGACCACGTACAAATCGACCAACTAGTACGGAACTACCGCAAACAATATGGCGGTGTACGGCGGCAGGAATTGACTATCGCGCATATCCTCCTGCGCAGCCCGGAAGCGACGCGTGTCTCGTAGCTTCCTACGCGTTTCTATTAGCGCGGGACGTATCGTTCTTTCAAATGAAAGACGAGCATCGCTCAGTGTTCCCGAATCGCGAAATCGTGGCCAAAACCTCAAAACGCACTTGAACGTGTACAAAAACGGGCATATCAGGGTTTTTCAGGCCGTTAATTACGAATCTGAGCTTAAAATATTTGCACAGTAGTGCTTTTAGGTCCCTAATTATAAATTCAATACTAATCTTTTTAAAAAATTTTTAGATCTGAAATCGTGGGACAATTGCAAATGAAAATCGATACCATACAAATCGTTTATTTATTTATTTATCGATGAAAACCAATAATGTATAATTGGACATAACATATTACAATATCAAAAATAGAAAATTCTGTAAAATATTGACAGAATACTCTGAGAAAAGCGGGTGGTTAATGGCATCTTATTTTTGCAAACACTGAATAACAGTATCAATTACAAATTTCAACAAAAATTTTAGCCTGATATTGTGGAATACACAACTTTTACTCTACTTGGTCAATATTTGTCATTGAAATTTTTCTGTTCGTGTCTTATGATATATTTTACAATTCTACATCGTGAGCATTAAATATCACAGATATATTAGTGCTCATAAAGATTCTATTTACTTTCAAGGGCAGCTTTAATTTTACGCAATTCAGATTAAATAAGTCTTTTTACAATTATGCACTTTTAACTTTGCACTTTCACACGATTACTGCACGATAAATGGAGAATAACTTCGAGCTGTGACCATTTTTCAGCTATAAGTAAAGAAATCTTCGCACATCGGTTTTTTCATAGACACATAAAAATTCATTTTTGAGATTCTCGAAAAACAATTCATTTTTGAAGTCGTGCGTGAGCAACGTTTAATGCTCTGTATTCGATGTAATTTAGTTCGAATCTTAATTTTAAGCGTTTCATGAATCTCATGACAATCCATTTGGTGTAACGTACAAAAAAATAGTACCAGAAATGTTTGCACACATGAAAACATTTCGGAGATTCAATAACTTTATCATCAACGGTTATAAACAATCAATGGAAACATTTGATACGCTATAGATAAGTATTGGCAAGCTCGCGTGTACTCTTCCTTATTCGACCCGCCGATTTCTCGTCGATCTTACCGATTGGACGAAAGTTCGTGGATTTAAAAGAGGTTTATCGGTCGCCCAATATCGGGTCGATACGAGAGCCGACGCATGCGCCCATGTCCCACGAAACGAGACGCTCCCTTCGGTATTTACTGGTCCTGAGGAACGGTTCTCGCCGAGGTAACGTCGAGCTCGTGAAAACAACGAAACATGTTTGAACTTTACGGAGTTAATAAAGATGGTATGATTTACCGGCCACCCCCTCCGAGACGAAAAGAAGTCGACATTTTAGAGGTGAGCCAAGAAACGTTCGATTGATCTGTTAACGCTAGAATTGCAGAGAAGACTTGTTTTGAATTTTTCATAGAAAATTTCAAGGGGAGCATTTGTTAAAATTTGCCACAATTTTTACGACAGCGCGGATAAATGAATTTATTTAATACTTTCCCATAGAGGTGTCTGTATCTTTTCAGTCATCGTGAAACAAAAAATCGGAAATAGATCATTTCGATTCGTCTGGTAATTGTAATGCTGATAATTACTTCGATGAGGTGCGAAATTTTGTATAAATAATCAATGGAATTATAGAAAATATTTTTATATCAGAAATATTCTGTTCGGCGTAGTAAATAATACTCTTTTACGTTGTAAAAAGAGAATGTTGTCTATCGCATGTAACTTGCAATAAATCTTTACCGCTTTAGAAAGGTAATCGCTTGCTATTCGTTTATAAATTGTAATTTTCATAATATACGTTTGGTCAATCTTTAATAATTACGTCGAAAGTTGATTTTACTATTTTTGCCGTACAAACAACGCACTGTGCGTCGCGTAAAATGAATTCGCGTTCTGCCCTCCGTAGAAGCCGGCTCGCTATCTTAAATGAGAAATGACATGTTCGCAGACTTGCCTGCAGCTATCGTCGCCGGAGTTGATGAGAAAATTGCCTAACGGTGATGCGCTGCACCATGGGAAGGATCCGGGTGTTTCCAGTTCCTTGGACAAAGACAAAGATCCGCCGAGAGAACGTGGTACGCCGCTCTCGCGAATCATTAGATAATGTAGCCGACTGAAATATGTATATCGGGTTGTTCGGAAAGTCATTTCGTTTCCTCGAGGAAAAATGAAAGCCAATTTTTTACTATTTAGAATAAGTTTTATAACATTTTGTTCTATGATTTTTTGCGATTTTTCGGACAACTTAAAGATCCCATGCTCGTAGAATTTCTATTTTTTATTAGCAAATATTATATCGCTTAACTTGAACGAAATTACTTTCCGAACGATTTAATATTGCTTTTTTAGTTCTCTTTGAATTTACACATCGGCGGATTACTGACGAAACACGATAGCTGAATGGATTTAGTTTCGAGAAAGACATTTGTAATCTACTTATAAGAAATCTAACGAGATGGGGATAAAGGTATAGAACGAGAATTCACTTGCTTCTTTGCGCACGTACAGGACAGAGTATGCTGAGGCGGTGGATAGTTATGGCAGGATTCTTCTTCCTCGGATGCGCCCTGGTAGCTGGTGTGGGACTACCTCTAGCTTTGGAACTGCGAAGTTCACACTTATTGGAGGCTAGACTTAAAGTGGTGCGACGAATGCTCTCCGAAATCCCTCTGGTTGACGGGTAATCGCAGAAGACAGTAGTACCTATTTAACAGACCCGTTTTCCTCTCATTTACGGAGAAACGGTACCTGTTGCAATGACCGGAAGACAATGCGAAATATATAATCATTCCACGCGAAATCGAAGCACTGTTTCGGAGTTTGTCCAAAGGATATGTTGTTGTCTCTACTGGTATACATATAAACGTAAGGATTTTTCAGTCTCAAAAATTGTTGGTATTACATGTAAAACAAAATGTCAATCTTTTCCCATTAAATTATAACTAGACAGCGGATCTCTATGCAGAATAACATTTTTTTTTACCAGAATTGCAATTGCATTCTTCTGATTTTTTAAAATTTATTTAAAATAACACCTACTCATTTATTTTTAAATACTTTTGTCATAAATGAAAATTAGATGCTTACAATGCGAACATGAGTATCTAATAAAAATTATTTAGAAAAGAAATTTTTTCACCAATTATTTTGCAATTGTTTTAAACGAATGCAATGTCTTTCTAAGGTTGACACAGTTTATTTTACGCGTCTGTAAAACCAACAATTTTTAAGATTTCGAAAAATCCTTCGAGACGCGTTCATATAATATGTATCCCAATAAGAGACATGAACAAAAACAGTACATACTCCGAAGAGTGCCCGATTTATATGCCTAATGAGGGCATATAAATGCCAGCAATTTTCATAACGTCCACGTCTTTGGATGATATCTGTTTTTTAAGTGGGTAGTACTGTATTTCATACTGGACCATGAAGAGCAACAAAGCACATAGTCATGACGGAATCCTAGAGATTTATAAACATAGAGATGATCGTGTAACATACATGCACACGAGATACGTCTTCCGTAATCGAACGCTGATATTCTTATATTTCAACAGTTTTTTTTCGGGAATCCGATCCGACTGTAGCCACCGTTCTCGGTTTCTCGGGCACTTCGAGCTACCGATTAAATTTGAGACAACATTTCAGGCACAACGATTTCGCGTGGAATCTTCGGAAGCATCAGGGGAGCATGAAATTGCAAGGGTTTCCGTTCAACGAGGACTTGTCGCGAAACGGAAGCTGGGGTCCGCAGTGGCAAACGGATTTGGTGCGATTGCGCGACGGAATCGTCGGTGGACAATTTTGGTCGGTGTACGTACCCTGCGAGGCACAATTCCTCGACGCTGTTCAGCTGACCTTGGAGCAGATCGACGCGATACGTAGATTAACGGGCAGGTATCCGCGACGGATGAGGCTGGTGACGAGCAGCAAGGAGTTGGAGAAAGCGCACAAGGATGGTGTGATGGGTAGCTTGGTTGGGATCGAGGGTGGCCACAGCATCGGTACCTCTATGGCGGTGCTGAGGAGCTTTCAGCGGCTCGGCGCGAGGTATATGACTTTGACGCACAAATGCAACACTCCTTGGTAAGTTCACGAAAACAAAGAAAGAGAAAGAGAGAGAAAGAAGGAAAGTATTAATCTCGTATTCTCAGGGCGGATTCGTGTGCGGTGGAGGAGCCCAGTGCCATAGAGACGATGGACTTTCATAGCAACGGGCTGTCGGTGTTCGGCAAGGCGGTCGTGAAGGAATTGAATCGTTTAGGAATGCTGGTGGATCTGTCGCACGTCTCGGTCAGAACGATGAGGGACGCTTTGATGATAACGAAGGCGCCAGTGATATTTTCTCACAGCGCTGCGAAAGCGCTTTGTAATTCGTCCAGCAACGTTCCGGATGATGTGCTCCGTAACTTGGTGAGAAGAAGGAATCGTCGGCGAAACGAATACAACTTTTACTCCGGGGAAATTCGTTTTCGTTGTCTCCTCGTCGCGTCGGTCGCGCGTAACACGCGCTCGGCGCGGCGCAGCGGTTCGCGGGCTAATCGTCACGTCCGATCATCGAATCATCTTTTTCGTGTTTGTTTCAGTCGGTGAACGGTGGTCTGGTTATGGTCAGCTTCGACAGCGCGCACTTAAGCTGCGGCGATAAGGCCACCATGTACGACGTGATAGGTATGAGCGCGGCGACGCGTTAATATATCGACTATACTTTCGAGAAATCCTTCACGTTCCTAGAAACGGACGACCCGTGTGCTTGCTTGCCTTCCAGCTCACATCAATCATATCCGGCGAATAGCTGGCGTGAACCACGTGGGTCTTGGGGCCGGTTACGACGGTATATTAAGGTTAGCGAGCTATTTAAATGTCCCGACTATCGCATCGAACGAGCATTTTGTCTCGGTGAACTCGCAACCCGTGTAGACACGTACTCTCGAACGATAATAAACGGCACCTCGACTCGTTCGCTTCCGTTTAGCCCGCCGGTCGAACTACCGGACGTTTCCGGTTACCCTCTGTTACTGGCTGAGTTGACGCGGGACCGAAGATGGTCGGCCTCGGACATCAAGAAGCTGGTCGGTGGGAATCTGTTGAGGGTGTTGAAGGAAGCGGAGAACTACGCTGTCGCTGTGTCCCATCAATCCCCGGTCGAGGAACTGATCCCTCAGGAGCTGATCAAGGACTCCGCCTACTGTAGATACCACGTGGACGACGCGTGAAGATAAAACGTCTCGGATCCAGGCTCAAACGACGGGCCCTAGCCGGCTGTTTTTGTACTGGTAATGTGTGCTCGAATCGTGTACCTCGTACACGATGTTTCATCTTTGTACCTGGACTACTCTATTTTACAATTTTTAATAAAGTAGTCGCGAATTTTCCGCCCGCAGCCTTCACCTGGTCCCCTTTCCCATTCGGTTGAACCGCGACGCGACCAGCAACGAGAAAGGAAACGGAGAAAATATCGTGATTACAATTCGTATTTAACAAGAAAACCGGAGCGAATGTTGAAAACGGCCGTAAACGAGAGACTACTGTCATGACCAAAATGGATCTTAGCCTTCCGAGTTCGGGAGACAATTTGCCTTGCGATCGACGGCGACGTCCTCGGCGCGATCGCCTTTTACGAGAAATGTATGCCGCAGCAATTATTTCATTTCATATCCATCTCCCGCTGTGGTTAACGAGCACGAACCATCCGAGACGCTTGCTCCGTTCCACTCGATCGAGCAAAGCTTTCCAAAATAATTCCCGGCAACGTTTCCCCCTCGCTCGACGCACGCACGGTACGTACGCGCGCGGCTGTAATCAAATGCGCGGCCGGAAAATATTGCCCCCGTAATTATGCGAGTGTGACCTTAACACTCTTACTCATCGCCAGCAACTGTTGCGACTACGAGCAATTTTAGAGGGTATTTACATTTCAAGGCTTCAAAAGCAGGCAATTTTCGCGAATCTTTTATTGAGAAGAAGAAACTCCGTCTGATACTTGATTCTTCTTCTGTTTTAAATGACATTTAAGCGCAAGCTGGAACGCGTGCACGAAAACGATGAGCATGATTTCGTCGCTCTTCATCGATTGAATTGATAAAGATTTTTTTTTAATGTTTCACGAGTAACAATTTTTAAGACAAGTCGGTTTCCGACGAATACGCGTGTTATCAAATCTTTATCGTTCCCGTTATCAACAAAATATCTTGGCCACTTTTTTGCAATTATTTACAAAGGGGCACACCTCTTCGACGCCAACAATCCTCGGGTATGTTGAATATCTTTCTTACACATTGAATAGATAGATATCAGATACATCTTCTAAATTTTCATTACATACAGAGATGAAAAATTTAATGATCGTGACCTTTACTTTTTCCTTCGCAAATGCGACCAATAACAATTTTTAAAAACAATTATTTATACATTAGCTAGTAAAATAATCCTTCTAATATCTGTAAAAAAAAGCTCAAACCGTTTGGTCCAATTTTGAAAAAGTTATTCGGTTTTAAAGAGTGTACGAATGCTTTTTACATTCACTATGTTTTGGCTTGATGTTTAGGATAAAACCGATGTCCTCTGCAATTTGCCGACAATCATATTTTGTATGTGGTGAAAAGATTCGAGACATCCACTGATCTAATAAAAAAGTTCTCGCAAACATGTCTTATTTTCGGGGTCTCGCGAAGCAAAGAAGGAAGGACAAGGTCCCGTTTCGGAAAGAATCACCCAACGAGCTTACTATTATAGCTAGGCCAGTCCAAGGTGGACTGGTACCGAGTGTTCGGTCTATTTCGCTCGATCAGAAGCGGAACCAACAAAAACAGTGCTAACCGACGCTGGCCACGTGGCAACTTAATCGGTCGCGATTCTCCCAGTGACGTCGGTCGATGGCCGCTACACTGTAAAAATCATGTTTGTTTCTTGTTTTTGCATCCGAATAAAAGAAACACGAAGGGGATCGCGCGTTCGCGTTCGCAAGTGCCGAGCAAGGAGGAGATGCACGCAGAGAGGTAGACGCGGAGATGGAAGCAGTGGCAGAGGCAGGGGCAGCGGCGCGACCTTGTCTTCGCGATAAAGTCAACCGAATCGTAGATCCGCGAGCGTGTTTGTCCATGTTGAACCGGCGCGGCGCGGCGAATAAATAATATGTAACTGCCGATCGAGCATGCGATTATGGTTACTCGGCGAGAATAGACGATCGTGGTCAACCGATTCGTAGTTGTCCGTGCACCGGACATTCTTTCCCGCGAGGAAAGCGCGTTGGCTTGCGCGGCGCGGCGCGTCGCGGCAGTGTCCCTTGAAAAAGACGACGGGTCACATTAGCGCAAACTGCGGAAGCTCTTTGTCGGCGGAAATCATGCTGGCGGCGTGTGGGCGGGTAGCTCGTGAGTCCTTGGAGCTTTTTAAAACACGCCCGAGCGAAGAACGACGAACCCCGGCGATACGCGACGATCGCAAGGAGCATATGTAGTATGTGTAACGCTATGTACAACGCGCAGCTGCGATTGTGCGAGTGGACCTCTCTTCGCGAACGGGCCGCGTCATTTTTAGCAGATCGCCGGGATCGGCTCGCCGTGATCGTTGTCATCCTCGCGACGAGTCTCGTCAGGGTTGCTCGGGGAGGCCCGAGGAGGGAAAAAGCAGTGCCGAGCATCGCGTAGAAGAAAGAACCGTCGCGTCGCGTCCCGTCGCGGAGATTCGCTCGACAACGTCGCAGAAGAGGGAGGCAGTATCGTAGCGCGGAAGTGGTAGGGGATTTGAAGATTACACCGTTCGGTCCGCGAGCCGAAACATCAGTTTAGTTTACTATCAGTTCCGTGTCGCATCCTTCCGAGGGTTCCGAAGCCGCGATATCCCGGGGGAACGTTGCCAGTGAACGAAAGACGACGCGAGGCGGAGACACGCAGAAGATATGCGTTTGAACGAAAAAGCGACGTCCTATCGTTGTTGAACCGGACTCCGCGCGCGGCTGACGCGTGTCGCACGAACAGAGGAGCGATGTGCGTTTAACAGCCTCCAGCGAGCTCGAGGCACCGCGCGACCCGGTGAGTTCGAACTCTGTGCACGCGGTGTAGAAACCTCCTGCTAAAAGTGAATCGGAACGATCGACGGGATAGGGACGATCAAAGGGGACCAATAACACGCGCTTAGCAACCACCGTTGATAAACGCACGCTCTCGCAGCAGCCACGTGTTCTTCTCGCGGACGCTCGACGCGGCCGAACCGTCGCTCGGCCGTTCGTCGCGTCAAACATTCATCCCGCCTGAAACTAAGTGATCTCGTAAAAATAGCCGCAACTTATTTCGAACCGCAACGATACACGCTCTTTCTTATAGTGAACATATTTCCGTTGGCAGGCGAGCTTATGTGTTTTCTTAATCCCCGCGGCGAAAATATACAGACGAATTTTTTCGCAATCCCGCTCTCAGCCCATGCGATCGAATTATCCGTTCGGCTAGCATGAAAAATAATCAACGATCGGAAATCAACATGAGCGAGAACGTTTTACAAATAGCTGGCGCCGGAAAACGCGTCACGTTCCGCGATCAGAGTCCGTGAAAATGATTAGCAATGAGCTATGGGAAGCCTTTTTCGAATGCGTTAGACTTACCGATCTGACGGAAAAGATGTATCTACAGGGTGTCCCAAGAATGTCGGAGAACCTTGAAGGGCTGGTTCCTTGGGTGATTTGAAGTAACTTTTTCCTTAGCGAAAATACGGACCAGTCAAAACGCTGCTATAGCGAACGGATTCTGGCTCGGCGGCGGGTTCCGCTGAGCGCCGCGTTGCCGTTGGTCGAGCCAGAGTCCGTCCGTTGTAGTCGCGCTCTAATTAGTCCGTGTTTTTCGTTAATGATTCCTTAACAAAACCGATGCGGACGTTTTCGCTGAGGAAAAAGTTACTTTAAATCAGCTAAGGAACCACGACTTCGTTAGGATACAATTTTCCCTGACACCGATGATCCTATTGTTATCAGCTGCTCGATCTTCAACACTTCTGAATTCGCATTTCCAACCACAACCGTGTTATTGCAATCTTGTAATTGTGTAACGCGCCATCGATCGTGTTTCCTGTTCTGTCGCCGTTAATTATGTAGTACCGATTACGCGGAGGTAAATAAATATAGGTCGCGATCGTTTCGCGCGTTCTTTCCGGCTCCGTTTCGTTCGATTTAGCGGGCCGCGCGTGCTATCGAACGGGAACAACCGAATGGTCATCCAAAACAGCGCGTTCGCAGACGATCGTCGTGGTAATTCCGATTCTCTCCGGTCTAGATCGCTTAAATCGAACTTAGCCGATCCGCGACGAGTTTCGTTAAAGCCGTTCTCTGTTTCAGACGGATCGAAGATCGCTGAGGACCGGGGCAGCAGAAAGAGCGAAAAGATGAAGTACAAGGTGAGGTTTGTAAAACTACCGCACACCGTGCCGAGTTTCGAATTTCTAAAATCAGAAATAATTATAATCCCGGCAAGAAGCGATCTCATCCCCGCCGTTCAACAGCATAATAGTATATTCTTACATCCGGCGAGTCGTTGAGCTTTCTTTCCGCCTCGGCTCGTCTCGGGGACACGTCGATTTGCATTAAACATAAGCTCGCATAAACATGAAACAACGCCTTCGTTTGTTCTCGGCCGGAGTTCCTTCGAGGTCGAGGATCACGACCGCGATCGCGATTTTCGGATAACGCGCGGCGTGACCTTAGATCGCTCGCGACCAACCGAAGATGCTGAACAGAGGTTGCCGCGTGTCTACGCTCAATATTTTTTCAATCGAGATCGTCATGTAGCATCAACCGTATCGATCATTTTATGCGATCAATGCACTATGGGGAATTAAATTTTCCCATAGAATCTTCAGTCTTCGAAGAAGAAGAAAGCCGTTGGTGTTTATTCTGTAGCGTCGAAATTTCTAGTTGGAAGAGTGCTCCCAAATCAAATTGATTTTTGGTCAGATCATTCGATAGAGCTCCCAAAGACAACCCTCTATGACAAGTTTCAAGTCGGTACCCCTACCACAAGGGTAGTTATAGGGTGCCCACGGTTTCATCAATTATGCTCTATTTCTTCCGTTGTGCTCGGCAATGAATTACGAAAAAGATCGTTTGTAAAATCGATTTTTTTAAAAAATCCGTGAACATAAAATTGCCGATTTTATATTGAAGGTTTCAGCATTTTCTCAGATTTTTCGAACAGATTTAAAAAAAAAATTGGAAATTTCGATTTGAACTTTTCGAGATACATATCAGGTTTATAAAAATTCAGTAATGAGATACTGTTGAAACTGTTGTCCTTAATTTTTTTTAGAATTTTTCATATAGTGCTTCGAAGTTGAAAAAAATAATAAGAATCAATTTTTTCGATGTTTGTTTATTTTTTTGTAGGTATATTACGTAATAGTGAACAAATTTATATAGTCAGAATATTCAGAGTAAAAATTCGTTCAATATACATACAGTAACTTAAAATCTATGCTGCAGTGCTAATTTTTACGTGAATACTGCTGTCGCTATAAATGATATATGATTAGAATATCTAACAATAAGAATGCTTAGAATTCGCTTTTATATGTATATATTTTATATGTATAAGAATTAAGGTACTCCTATATTCAGAGTACTTCAGTAGAAAATATTCTATAATTATTTGATGATTGCATAGCTTGCCACTGAAAGGTCATACTCGAAGTGTATTTAATAATAATAGTATCTTTTGTTTCCTGTGAAGCTGTAACAAACGATTATATACATATATTACTGTAATTACGATTGTATTATATTACTGAGGAAACTCCTCGTTGATTCCGATGAATCCTTAATTAATTCCGCGGTGGAAAATTTCCCACACAATTTTCCTCGCTGGAGGTTTTCCTCATTGCACATTTGATAACGTGGCCATTGTGGAAATAGACTAGAACGCTGACATACTTCAGGACGGAAATATTCTTATCACTTTATCGAGTATTCGTTAGACAGTTCTATGAATAATGTCTATAATAGATAATTACTTTGCTCGATCAGATACTTTTGCCAGGGGTGGTACGCGAAACAACTGTGACGATTTCGCCGCATGAGTAGAACCGACGATCATGTTCAAGGTCCTTATCGGCACGTTCCTTTTCTAGCTGGTGACACCAGTCTCTACTCGTGGATACACCTATTATGTATAGATATGTATGTGTGTATATAAGAAAAAGTAGTGTCCCAAAAATCACTTCCTTACATTCCTGAGGTCAGTTGAAGCAACTTTTTCCTTGACGAAAATGTTCTACGAGGCTTTGTTAAGGAGCTATTAACGAAAAACGCGAACCAATCAGAGCGCGGCTTCTGCGGACGAGGCCCGGCTCAGCCAATGCGGACCGCACGCTCAGCTGTAGCCGCCCTCTGATTGGTCCGTGTTATCCCGTTAATAACTCCTGAGCAAAGCCGCGGAGAACATTTTTGCAAAGGAAAAAGTTGCTTCAAATAATCTCAGGAATCACCCCGTTGAAGGAATACTCGTTTTCTTCGCATATGGAAGCTCATATCGACTGTGCGAAAATCTTCTCTTGTATTTTCGATTCATTTTTTCACTCGGATTCACAGTTTACTCGGATATGTCGCAATCGCAGGCACAGCTTCTATTTGGACGTCAAGCTCCGTGATCGTAGCTCGCACAACGGCTGACGAGTATGAAAACTGGGACAGAAATAAAAAAGAAATTATTTCGGAAATCGAACATTGTACAATTTGATTCGTTAACACATCGATTGCCAATACGACCCATCGTTCACCAGCGAGCGAGCGACCTCTAATTGCATGCGTCACTTCGCCGCCGGTACTTGTCGATTGTTTACGTTTTCGTATTGGGATTGTCAGCAGCGTTCTTTGAGTGGAATGATTCTTTTTTTAACTATACAAAACACTCGGAATGTAAAAGTAGTATTATATCATTGAAGTGTTGCGTCTTAGCAGAAGTATTCAAATTGAAAAGGCTTTGGCAGCAGACGTTCACTCAGCCGGATCAGCTGCTGGCAACGAATGTGTTAATATCTAATATTGCGTGTCTGAGAATTTTTTCTTTTTCCGATTGAATTTCATTTGGAATTAAAAAGTTATTTAAATTTTCACAATCATGTTTCTCTTCTGGCGAACTGATTATGCTCTGAACTGTTCAAGAAATTAATAATATGTCTTTAAAATAGTATTACCAGCAAAATTCTTTAACCCCTTGCCTTACGATTTATTTTACAGTTTCAGTAATTAAAACTTTTTTTGTAGTTCGTAATTTCCTGAAACATGAAAATATCTGTTGTATGCCTATATGTTCTCCAATACATACACAAAACCAACATAGAATCTTATTTCGATTTAAAGGAAATTAATAACATACATATACATTAGAGTCGGTTCAGAATCTTCATCGCGTCTCTCACACGATATTGTAAGGCAACGGGTTAAGATAATCTATTGAAATCAATTCTTCCATGTCGCCTACAATCAGAGTCGCCAGACGAGGGGAGGGAGCACGACTTGAGGGGGAGAAGTTACCCTCTCTCTGCCGGATTAGTCACGTGACATTGTGGTGCATGCACGACAGAGACGGAACGCGTCACGTGACCGGTCCGCGGCGGAAGCGTGGGGAATAGCGTCGTAGAAGGGGAACGGTAGAGTGCAGAGATAAATCTTAATCTGGCGTCTCTGCGTACAATCCAGTACTCGTTATTGCAATTACATAAACCAAAAGTAGCTGCGGCTTCTGCGATTTGCTGAAAATCATCAAGAGAATCAACTGCCAGTTACCCAATGGGTATAGAACAATTTGAAAAATACACTTTCGGCCTAGTATAATTCAATTTTCAAGGAATTTAAACATGATCTGTTTCACATGCATTTGACTCGATGAGATTTTTCATTGGAAAACCCATGCTAAATTATTACTTGACAAGAATGGTCCATCTATCTAGCAAGATTAACAGGCGTATCGAATAAATAAAACGTTCAAGTCATACTGGTTTTTCTCCTTCTTTTCCAAAGAAAAAAAAATCTGCGTCTTGAAGGCAGCACTCCAACGATCGCGATCTTCGTCGATGCTTGTCCGCGATGACACTTTTGTTGTATAATGGTTGTTGCTCGCTCTTTGACTATGCGCATACGTGCCGTGCAGATATATCGGTTGTGTTGCATAACGTACTGGTTGGTACGAAAGAGCGCGATTCAACCGCGGATGATCCATCGCGTCGCGTCGACAACCTCCGCTGGACAGAGATTCGTTCGGCGGAGGAAATGGAGCATGACCGGAACTTTGTCCCTCCTCGTTCGTCGATTTCACGGTTGCTCCGGATCGTTTCGAAATATTCAGCGATAGAACCATAAATCCGAACCGTCGAGATGCTCGCGAGCAGAGACCGCTTGCCGTGATTCGCGCAGTTTTTACGTGGTCGCGTCGCGGGGAGTACAACGTTGGAGTTGTACGTAGCGCCGCGCCACGCGTTGCTCATCCCAAACAGTATACGGTAGTCGCTCGATCTAAGCGTTTCCTCGGTTCTCTGCTCACGCTTAGATCGTGCCCCAACGCTATTTCTTTATGACTGTCTCGACCGTACTGCCGAAGGTACGAAGGAAGCCGAACGTAGAGAAGGACAGCAAGTAAACACAACCGCGCGGCCGAAGGCGGGTATCGGTGAGACAATACTAGTGCAACAATGAAATCTTCATCTTTTACTTGTTTTTAATGAAATTTTACCAATATTCAAATTTACCAATAATTACCAATATTTTTCGGATTAAAATGATACCAAACAAGCTATAATTTGGCCCATATTTACTGTATGTACATGTGAAATGTAATTTATATTTTATCATACATTTAACAAATGATATATATATAACTCATACGTTTACATAAACAACATCTCGAAAATATGTTCTCAATGAATTAGACATTTATTATAAGTACAAAGGATGTTACATATATTTTTTGTAAGATGAATATTACATAATTTTTCTCGCTTTTTCCGCTGCAAAACCTTTGGTTACGTCATCAAAATTAATTGAGTTTGCTACAGTGGATCCAAGAAGTATTTCAACACTAAATACCCAATTCTCGAAAACTTGCCAATATTTAAACAATAATAATTTCGTAAAAAATCACCACACGATCATAAAATTTCACTCATTTTAAAGCTGAAAGCCTCTAGTTTCAAAATGCATCGTTCATTTTATTCCAAGATCTTTTTCCATGACCTAGCGAGCGAGAAACTGAAGACGCGTTTCTTATTGAAACTGTTACACGTTCAAACGTCTGTGAAGACTTTGAAAAATTTTTCTTGAGACTGAAATTAACATAGATTTCAAGATTAAAGCTTCCTCCTTACAACGACAGCTTAAAAATTGATGTACGATTTTTTTTCACTGTTTTATGCAACAGAAATGAGGAACAAGTTCGGTCGTGTATAACCTCCTTGGTGTAACGTATATTAGCGTAAAGTTAACGGCAAAGCTCTCATTCGAAGCTCTAAAGGACTAAAAAAATCATTCATAAATTTTGAAAGTGTCGTTGTAAAGAGGAAGCTTCAATCTTGAAATCTATGTTCGTTTCAGTCACAAGAAAAATTTTTTTCGATTTTTAATTAGAAGCGGCTAATTGAATACACGAAGAAAAACATTCGATTATAATGAGCAAAATTTACGTCATACGTGCCAGTGTCTGAGCGCCATAAATATTGGATTTCTCCAAGTAGACGAAGACACGCAGTTGTACACAGTTAATTACTCACGAGACGATGTAACGCATTACATAGCGCAACCCAACCATCAGAATATTCTGGTTTGGACGGTCGACCTGATTATATCAGTTTTTCGTCTGAAGGACGAAAGAAGTTAGAATGCTGCGGTATCGTATAATAGACTTTTCCTCATTTTTCAAATTGATAGTTATTTGCACATTCTTACCGACTTGTTCTGCCAAGGCTGGTTTTCTATTAGCCAGAAAATATTGACCGAAGCGTCGTTTAAATGCTTGTAAACGGTAGAATTACAGGTAGGCCAGGGTCGATGAACTTCGGAACGTGTTTTCATTCAACTTCTCGCAGAAATTGTTCGTTTACCCCTCCGGACTATTACATCCGGATAGGATCGATCGCGTTAAAAGTCCGGCGATGGCGATCGACGCTACGTTGACGGACGCTTTCGTTTTTGCCAGGTGACCGATCCGGAGGACCATGACAGGGATACGCAGCCGGGAGAATCGAGAGGGAACAACTCGGTGCTTTCGTGGTAATTGGCAACATTTATCCATCCTTTTAGATTGAAGAGCGCGCGGAAGCGTGTCAAGGCGGGTACGCAACCCCGTTCCCCCTTTCGCGACGTAAACCGCGAAACTTGCCTGTGCGAATGGTTCTTTTCTCATTGATCCGAACAGGCAGCACGAGTCGGTGAACGAAGGAGAAAAGTCGAGCGGAAAGAACGCCAAGCTGATGATGATCGTCGGCTTGTTAATGGTGACCGTGGTCGCGTTGGTTGTAACGCTGACCTTACAGGTAGCCGTTTTCCACAAGGAGGATTACAAAGAGATATGCCAGAGCGTAGAATGCGTCAAAACAGGTACCGTATCGCGGCGTCCCGTCGGTGCCAAGGTTTTCCTCATTCCTTCCTTTCGTTCTTCCTTCCTTCCTGCCATTCTTCGCCTCCGTCCGTTCGTTTGCAATTTTTTTTAAACCACCGTTTACGTAACGAGCGACGACGAGCGATAATCGTCGCCGGGGTATTCACGTATCGCCATTACAGCCGCCAGGATAATAGAAGCGATGAATAGATCGGTCGATCCCTGCCACGATTTCTACGATTTCGCCTGCGGCGGATGGATCTCGAAGAATCCTATACCGCAGAGTCAAGTCACCTGGGACCAGCTGAGCCTCCTCAGGGAACAGCTGTTCCAAAATCTGAGGATCCTGCTCGAGGAACCGGACGGTCAAAACGATCCCAGGTCGGTCAAGCTGGCCAGAGCGCTGTACAGAACTTGCATGGACACGAGTAAGAACAATTAATCGAAGGGGTTGGGTGCTACAGTCCCGGACAAAATGATGGCACATGCGTGCTATTTTTAATTTCTTGAAAATATCTTAGCATTTCTGAATGTAGAGTACGTGATATGGTGATTGTTACGATCTGGAGCAGTGTTTCTCAACCTTTTTTGTGCCATGCCCCACCTTTTGATACTCAAAACTTGAATTGTGCACTGAGGAAACTTAAATGATAGGTTTTAGAAAGAAATCACTAGGAAATTGTTGAGGAAAATTTATACAATGTATATATTTTATTAAATAACCGAGACTTTTACAACAGTTTTAACGGACGCTTATTTATGTAATAGTGAAATTACGGCTATGAACATGGCGGACAGAAGTTACTGGACGGTTACCCAGCTCAAGTAGCGATTGAGAGTCGCCATACTGTTAACTTAAACTCTGGACAAGTTCATCTTCGGATTGCCCCCCTTAACAATTAAATTGCCCCCCTGTGGAGCGTGGACCCCACGTTGGGAAACACTGATCTAGAGAGACGAAACGTTAGTAAATAAGGTTGACTCCGCTCGTGCTTCGTGCTGATATGTTTCAATAGTTTGCGAGAGTTGTCGAACAGTTAACTGCGAGTGTTAAGTTTTAAAGTTAAACGTCGACATGGTCGCGGAAAGAAAGATTATTGGATTAAAAAGTCAAAATGTTACAGTTTCCAAAATTTCAAAGATTGTTAAAAGCAGTCCGAAGGTAGTATATCATTTATTAAGAGACCCTGCAAATGTTCGAAGTGTTCGTCGTGTTCCTCAGACGTGTAAGTTTATTCGACGATTGAAAATTAAACAAAAACATCATAAGGAGCAGCGATTAACATTTGCAAAAAACATATTCACTGGGAAAAGAAATGGAGACGTATTCTATTTACGGACGAAAAGAAGTTCAATATGGACGGCCCAAATGGATTTTTATTCCATTACCATGACTTATGAAAAAACAAAAAAAGAATTGGCTACAAAGGTAAAACAGATGTACAGTTTCTTGAAGGAAAAATGGATGGTCAGAAATATGTGAGTTAAAACTTATTTTTAACACGCGTGTGCTATCATTTTGTCCGGGACTGTGAGTTTTAATCGATCATCGCCGGGACAATAGCTAGATCAGATCGGTGTTTTCAGCGAGCATCGAGGCTTTGGGAATGAAGCCGATCCACGACATCCTGACTGAGCTAGGTTTACCGAAGATCCCACCGACGCGTTCCAGCAACTGGACCTTGGACATTTCGCGGCTGGCGGGAACGGCGCAAAGAGTTCTAGGCTTGAATATATTTGTCCATTTCTATGTGAGCGAGGACGTGCGGGACACGACGAGAAACCGAATGATGGTGAGAATGACGTGTAGGGTCTGACGAAAGCGGTGATCGATGCTTTTAACACGTTACCTACCGGCGATTATTCCGTAATTTTTAAAAGTCTATGGTCCGCAGCAGAAACTCCAATTTTCAGTTGTGAACCAACAAGTCACCTAATCGTTTCGGTTTATTATAATACAAGGGTGATTCGACGCGAAAACGGACACTTTTTGGAGTAATGTTTCGGATTTTGTTCAAATTTGAATATGTTGTAGTCTTTAGCGACCTATGAACAAATCTCAAAGGATTTGTCGATTTTACATATGTGAAAAAAAAACATTTCATCCGTTTTTTCATTAAATCATAAGTCTGGAACTACCAAACCGATGAGAATGAGTTTTTGGAAGCTTATAGCGAAAACATTAATCTACTAAAAATGTTGTAATTTGAAAAAAATGTTTTTTTGCCATTTATTATACAATCGTTTCAAACAAATGCCGTGTTTTAATAGCAGGCCAGATTTTAAAAATTGTAAAAAAAGATGAGGATATAGCCCGAAGTGTCCCATTTACGGACCGTTCTTTTAAAAAGATGGACATTTGAAAATTGACGGAATTAAAATTATTTAAAGTGAACGTTGCACCGCAACATACAGCCTCGGACGGCCGCCGGCGCTTGGTACGAGCAGCGCGCAGCGGCTGGACGGCTACATCTGACATAAGCAGTGTCGCCAGATTGAAGCAATCGAGGGGAATACAGGTACCCCCTCTCTGATGACCAGAGTAATAATGTGACGTGTTGCGCGTGCGCGACGGAGATTGAGTCGTGCGAATGATGATGAAACAGGATAGTGGAAGGGGAAAAGTAGGAGAGTACGTGACGACCGTTTTGGCTTCATCTGGCGACACTGCTGCTCGTGCCTCGCAAGAAGTCTCGCGAGACGGCACAGAGGCAAAGGGGGTCCTCGCTCGCACCCAATGGTAATGTTTTCACACGTCACACGCTTTAGCCAATGATTCGGCTAGAAAATTTCGCGTGGAAAGACCCAATTGATGGGCTCACAGCCGCATTCCTGCTGGAGTAATTCTTACGAGGCACGAAGAGTACTTAGCTTGTATCGCGCGTTGGCGGCTGAACCCTTGGGCTCCTATTGCGACTCGACATCAGTTTTTATCTCGGGAGCTCCTTTGTCGAGTCCCACTCGACATTACGTTCAAACCAATAGAAAAATAAAAATTGTTAAAAATAAGTAGCAGTAAAGGAACTGTCCTTTAAAATAAATTTCAAATAAAAACAGTTGGGAGCTGCTGGTAGCAAAATTGAAAAATAATTCAGAGTGCAAAGGGTTAAATGTTTCCGGAAGAATGTCAGTTAACAAAGTAGAACAAGCAGAAACAAGAAGAGCCCTTTTCCCTAGGATTACACCCGAATTTCTCCCAGTTGCAAAACTGCTTTCCATGATCCACGTCGTTTCAGATGGCACAAATAACTCCGGCGATCAGCGAGCGTTACCTTCTAGACCCGAATCGCTTTCGCTCGGAAATAAACGAGTACAAAAGATACGTGAAAGATATGGTCGAGTTGGATGGCATGGGGAACAAGAGCGTCGCGTTCGCCAACGAGATTGTGGACTTCAGTACGAAACTCGCGAAGGTACGTAAGCACAAGCTCGCAATTTAACTTCCTGATCTTCACGTTCCGTTCGCTGATGACAGATAATGGCGACGGCGGAGGAAAGGCGAAGCGGTAGCTACATGTTTCACGAAGTAACCATCGACGATCTGCAAAAGCTGACGGATTTACACGCGCAACAGGTGACAAAGATTTCATCGAAGAATCGATCTATTAAGCGGTTGCATGCGAAATCTCCTATCTTAAAATACAAATATTATGAAACGTTCTGACCAAGAAACACTATTACAATGATCAAGTTTAACATATCATTTCAAGGTGAAACGCTGATATTTAAAGTGTTATCTTCAGTCTTTATTAAGACGTCTATTTTTACATTCGAATCAATTTGATTTCAACGTCAATCAATACGGTTGTCGTATATTCTTTTTATACGAGTGAAAAGATAACACATCGACGATAGTATTGTGTGATGTTTGGTCAAAATGTGATAATTAATCAGTACACTATTCGGCGGTGGTAAAAAAGAAACTACAAAATGGAGATAACAATCTTATGAATAAAGAGCGTGAACCACCGAAATATTCAATTTCTACCGTAATGCAGTCAGGAAACTTCTAATTCATTGTCAGAATATGTTCTTTACGATGATGCTCTCTTCTTTATTTGGAAAATAATTGTGCTTGTCAAACGTTACTGTTAAATATTCGGGCATTTCATATGCAGCAGCCTAATACAGGAAAGTCGTTTTAAGGGAAACTATTTTTTTATGACTGCATCGACCGCGCCGAAGGTACAAAGGAACAACCAGGCCCGGTCACTCGCAGAATCGGCTAGCCCCACTACCGTGCACCGGGCGCCCGTCCGGACAGGACTCGCGTTGGCCGGCCGGGTGGGGGTAGCCGATTCTACGTCATCGATTCTCGGTACAGCGGTAAGGCTAAGATCACAGTGGACCCGACTTCGTCAGACGTCCGACTTCGGCGCACACGCACGAGCGTTTCGAATGCTTCGGGAGACATGTGTTGGTGGCCGGTACGACCGACTTGGTCCGCCGATGTTCTCGCAGTGGCCCGATGTCGGATTCTACTATAGAACGTGTACGCGTCGGACGAGTCGGACGAAAAACAAAATGATGCGATTTCCCTCCGACCATCGTCCGACTTCGGTTGTCCCATGGGTTGGGTCCTATTGAGACCTCTCTCGAAGCACTTGACAAGGTTCGGCTACCGTAGACCCCGACTGTTTTGTCAGATTTTGGGCAACTGCGGCACCAACACATGCCTCCCGAGGCATTCAAAACGCTCGTCCGACTTCGGCGCACACACACGAGCGTTTCCAGGCATGTGTTGGTGCTAGTGGCCCATTATCGGAAACCAGAAGGGTCTCACAGACGGGCCTACTCACACATTTGAAATGTCGGACGTCGGACGAAGTCGGGTCCACTGTGATCATGGCCTTAGCCATGCCAGAATCGAACCACTGAATACAGCTGAAATTATATCGTGTTTAGTGTAATTTTAATCAGAAAAATTCCAAAAATAAATTGGTGAAAGTCTCATAGAAAAGTAATGAAAAATAAAGAAGTTTTATGATTGGACTAGTAGTGTTTCACGCTACGCGAAGTGACTTAGATTGTGGAGCTCTGAGGGAGCTAGATCGCGGCTTTATTGGATAACGAATTTAATTATAATAGATAACGGCGAGTAAACCGGTTATGTCGATCTTAACAGTGGAACTGGACGAGTTACATGGAAGCAGTATTCGACAACACTAACGTGACGATAAATACCACTACCGATCGTGCGATCGTGGTCGATCTACAATATCTGCAAAAACTGCCGAAGCTGCTAGCAGTCACGCCACCATACACCATAGGTAATTTCTTCCCGAAAAGAATTTAATTTTCCTATAGCTACCCTGTCGCTTCTTCTCGCTCCACCGTGCACAATCCCCAAATTAAGACTCGTGTCCCCACTCTACCTTTCCCCTTCTACCACGCCATTCCCCACGCTTCCGCCGCGCCCCGGTCACGTGACGCGTTTCGTATGACAGAAAGAGGGTAACTTTTCCCCTCAATTCATGCTCCCTCCCTTTATCTCAAGTCTCTGCTGCCAAGATCTAGTTCTCATCGATGCTGATCACGTTACAGCTCGCCATCTATGGTGGAGCGTCTATTCGACAGTCGCCCCGTTAACGTTGCAACGATTTCGCGAACTGGTCTTCCAATTCTTGCGAAAAGTGTTCGGACTGAAGGAGAAAAGAGCCCGATGGCGAGAATGCACGGAGAATGCGAACGCGAACTTCGGCATGGCGATGAGTTACGTTTACGCGGAGAGGTACTTTGACAAGCGGGCCCGTGAAAAAGTCGGTAAATCCCTATTATTCGGCCACGGTGCCTTTGCAAAAATACAATCTCTCACGGGACCATGAGTTGCTTTTTTGTTCAGGCTTTAGAAATGTTGATGGACGTGAAAGACGCGTTCGACGAGATGCTCGCGGAACTCGACTGGATGGACGCCGCGACGAGACGCCGAGCACACGACAAATTGCGGGCGATTAGACCGTTCGTGGGAATCCCAGAATGGATCGCAGACTCCAACAAACTGGATAAGTATTACGAGACGGTGAGCGGATTCGAATACATATTACAGTGAAGTCTTGATCTAAACCGGATCCTCGGGTCCGTGCTTGGTAGGGGTGGGCGGGTACCGATGCCTCGGGTCGGGTCGGGTCGGGAATCCGAAAATCCAATTTCTATCCTAACATAATATGCTTGAGTTCGAACGTACTAACAAAACACGATTCAACGAAAGAAACATCCTGTACATACGAAGTCTTACCGCAGTCAGAGATTGTGCCGGGGAAACTGTTCGAGACGTTTCTGAGGCTGACCGACGCGGGGGTCAAGAAAAGTTTAAACGGCTTACGAGAGAAGCCGGATAAGAGCCGATGGATATCAACCGGCACAGCGGTGAACGCGTTTTACAGCGCGATATTGAATTCTGTTAGTGAGTATCCGAAAAAAACCGGCAAATATACCGGTTAATGTAGTTATACACTGTATAACATCACACCGGTATTTTCATATTTCATGTTTCACCCTGTATAAGGGTTTCGAAGGTACACCCGGAAAATACCGGTATTTTACATTTCGATAGAAGTCCTTGCGACTGATTGCAACGTTGCGTTATGCTTGCAGCCTTCCCAGCCGGAATTTTACATCCCCCGTTTTATGGAAACGGCTTAGAGTACGTATCAACGGATACCGGTTTAGTTCGATTATTCTTTTAGGTCACGTGAAGTTTACTAATGTCTCGTGGGTTTTCGTAGATCTATCAATTACGGAGCCATGGGCGCGATCATGGGCCATGAGCTGACTCATGGATTCGATGATCAAGGTAACCGTACGACCATCGTAGAACACTTTGCGTCGACTTTAGTAAATTGACGCGTAACTGGATATCCATCCGATTCGACTAATTTTTGTTCCGTAAGGTCGTAGGTATGACGGGACCGGAAATTTAAAACAGTGGTGGAGCGAGGAGACGTTGCAACATTATCAGAAGAAAGTCGAGTGCATAATCAAGCAGTACAGTAACTACAGATTGCCAGAGCTGGGTAATAATTTCACGGTGAGTATCGGGCTTGGTGAGAATTGAGGAGAATCCATGTTAAGGTTCGACAACGATAGACGATGAGAGTCCCTTTGATCTTGCCTTTTAGGTAAACGGCGTGAACACACAGGGAGAGAACATCGCAGACAACGGCGGCATACGAGAGGCTTATAGGGCGTATCGAAAGCACAAAGCACGATCTGCCGTTCAACAAGCTCTGCCCGGTTTTGCTGAATATACTCGGGACCAACTCTTTTTCATAGGTTTTGCGCAAGTAAGTTTTTCCGTGGTAATTATACTTATTATGCATGATTAATGTTTGCATACTCCATTCACTTGTTCACAAGCTGGCCTGGGCAAATTTTCTTTAAAATAAACATAAGAAATAATTTATCTCGCACCGTTGCTTCCGCAATTGTTATTTGAAAAAGAAATAATATTCAAAATAATACATATGTAACAGAAAGGTATTATTTTAAGAAATCTCTCCAATTTCTATATGATATATGTATATGTATGTCAATTTTGGTATCGGGACCCAAAAGAAAATAGTAGAGATGACACACTGTACAGGCACACTGTACCAATATAATTTTTTTTTCATCGTTTTTTATTCCGAAAATTTTCTGAATCATACATTCAGAATTTCTCACACTACACAGAACAAACTCGACCCAACGAATGTACATATATACACGACTATCTCTAACTTGCAGGTTTGGTGCGGCAATTATACTAACGGCGCGTTGAAGTCGAAACTGATAGAAGGGGTACATGCACCGAATCATTTCAGAGTTATCGGTACTCTGTCCAACAACGCGGACTTCGCGAAAGCGTGGAGCTGTCCGATTGGAAGTCCGATGAACCCAGCCGACAAGTGCGTTTTGTGGTGAACAACTCAAAACAATGACATTCACCTAAACAAACAACGTAAAAATAATTATCGACAGTTCGTACATGTCGCAATACGTGGACACGACCGCGCGCGCCTGTTGTACATTTACGTTAGGCGTAAGAAGTTTGGAACAGACTGATTCGTAGAAACTAATGTGTGACTCGATCTTCCTTGTAAATATTATTATACAGATTGCGAATGAAAGTTTTTTAATTAATCCAGACCATTATTCTTGACATCCAGTATGCGGTTTCACGTCTTCTTCTTCTTTTTCTTCCTCAAAATCGTTCCATTTGTTTCTGACTTTGATTTCTTCTTCTTCTTTGCAGGTATTTCGTCGTCGTTTCCTTCCAATCGCGCTGACTTCTTCTTTAATCTGTTTATTACTCCACTATTGATTCCCGACATACTTTCGCCTTCAGATCCTTTTGTTTTCTTCACTATCGGATTTCGCTCCACTTCTTTCTTTCTTTTATTAGGAATTTCTTGAATATCTGCTTCTTCCGTGTGTACTCTCTTCTTCTTTTTCTTCTTCGTCTTCTTCTCCTCAGGTGATCCCGTTTGATTAATTGGCGTTACATCCCAATCGCCTTCCTTTTCGATAACAACTTCTTGGCAGAGTCTAAATTTCTTCTTCTTAACTTCTTCTTTCTCTTGTTCCAATATAACTTCTTCCTTGCTATCAAAATTATTGCATGTGAGCGCCAGAGTTAAGCATGTAATTCTGGCACCACAGTTTATGCTCTGTAACATGTCCAAACTATTTTTACTGTATCTCCAAAGTTTGATCTCGCCGGAACTTGAAGCAGTGACTAACAAATCACCTACGAAACTCATACACTTTACCCTAATATCGTGAGCTACAGCTTCTACGGTTTGTTCTGACTTTTCAAGATCATAAAATTTGAGTTGACCGTTTTCTAATCCTACAGCAATCAAATTATCCTTCAAGAATTCCACGCAAACAATTTTTGCATCCAACTTGATCTCACTGTCGATTCCTGCCAGTACTACGGAATATATATCGATTCGTTGATTCACGGCTAATAAATACTTTTCCCCATTCGGGCTCCATTTCAAAACAGTCACATTGCGAGCGTCTAGTTTCATTCTCGGAGTCAAGTTGGTTGCATACGCTTGCCTCCCTTTTACTAAATTCCAAGTCCGCAGAATTCCATCTGCTCCTGTGGATAAGGCAATTTTTCCTGTAGGATGAATAGCTACAGCATTTACAGCTAACCCTTTATGCGGCTTTCTCCAGTGTTTTTCAATTTGCCAGTTTCCACAGCGAATTGCAGCTATGCTACCGTCATTGCTACATGTAAACATATGCGATGCTTCTGGGGTGAATGCGATGCAGTTCACTGTGTCTGTGCAAAAATGAAAATAAGTGTAAGTGAAATTGTTTTACAAATAAATTCAATTACATTTCCTATTTACTTACCATTATGATGTACAAGTTTGCCACATTCCATTCTGCGATTCATATCGTATAAACAGACAGAATCGTCTGCACCTCCAGAAGCTAAATAATGTTTTTTAGTATCGAGACTACGCACACTGGCTATATGACTGTGCGTTGCAAAAGTTTTTTCCATCTTATATTTCTGAAAATAAAACAATGAATTATTTCATTAAATATTGTTGATATTTAGTGACAGTATACACACAGTGTACTGAAAAATATAACCTAAAAAATAACAATGAAAACATTGTACACTTACATTCACGACACTGTCCACTTTATAACCGAGTAGATATTCCTCGTATGTTCCTACAACTATTTCGAACGGGTCTGACATGTTTAAATCTAAACGAACCATTTTGTCTAACTTTCTGCACTGGTTACTAAATCCGGCACGTGTTTATAACTTTATTGACAACGTTAACAGACCCCAATGCTCGAGCTGGAACGGCTGGAACTCAACCTCAGCCTCAGCCATTCGCGATCACGATGCTTCTGGAACCAAAGAGGATTAGACAGAGGCAGAGAAGATACGAGAGTGCTCACGCCCTGGTTTTGGCCGTTCCCATTATAGTGCTGCCCCCTAGACTAATTTTAGTTTGGAACAGAACCTACCTCATTTTCTTTTTACAGAGCCCTATATTATCTTCAGCCTGGAACAGAACCTACCTCATTTTCTTTTTACAGAGCTCCTACCTTATCCTACCTTATCAAAACGCTGTTTTGTATAAATAAAATATGCAACTAATATATAGATCTAATGTATCAAACTTTAATTGATATGAATTAAATATAATATTAATTATAATGACGGAGGTATTTCAATTTTTTCCGATGATTTAATTGCAAACTCTAGCTGTAAACAATAAAAAACCCGACAGAATTCGAAGAAATACAGATACACCTAGGTCATCAATTTAATAATGAGGCATTAATAATTAAGACTTTTCGGACGAGTATTTCGGATTTTGTTCAAATATGAACGTATCTCAAAGGATTTTTCGAAAACTTTAAAATTGATGGTTTTACAAACGTGTAAATTAAAGTGTAAGCATTTTTTCCATTAAATTATAATGGCGGAACTAACAAATCGATGAAAACGAGTTTTAAAAAAAACTTATTCTATTTTTCTCTATTATATAGAAAATTATACTTATATAGAGGTAGCAGCGTGACGCGTCATCGCTATTGTCAGAGCTACTATATACAACGAGGGAAATTTCAGTTTCAAAAAGGCTCTAGGTTTTTTTCGACCGAAGGCCAAACGGCCGCTAAAATTCATAAGGCGAACTGGCTATAAAAGTCGGTACCCTTACACTGCCGCGGTAAAGTGGTCCAGTGGTCGCGTGATCAAGTGGTCATGTGGTCAAGTGGTCATTTGGTCAAGTGGTCAAGTGGTCAAGTGGTCAAGTGGTCAAGTGGTCAAGTGGTCAAGTGGTCAAGTGGTCAAGTGGTCAAGTGGTCAAGTGGTCAAGTGGTCAAGTGGTCA